>JAABOM020063594.1:0-91323 GCA_011800125.2 Solanum clarkiae | reverse complement strand
GTACTGTTCAGCATTTGTGTCTAGAGGTCTGTGGATACTAGTGGGTTGCGGACATATGAGAGATATTTGAATACACGGTTTGTTGTATGATTTTGTGTACTTGATCAGGCGGCGAGACCGCATTACTCTATGTACGATATGTTTATTAGGCGGCAGGACCGCGACGGAGACCTTGTCGGCCCGCCTTTATGTATGTGTATAAAGAGATATATATTTGTATTGCTGCCTGGGATATCACTGGATCTTATTTGCAGGTGAGGTTAGTCAATAAAATAGAGGAAACTCTGCCGAAATTTTGGCAGGATTCCAGGTTGGATAAATTGAGATATTCGGGTTAGTATGTGTCTAGGTGCCCCTAACAGGCACTGGTCACGACCCTAGGTTGGGTTGTGACATTTTGACGTGGGATTGGAAGATGATCCTATAACTATTAGTCAAACAAAATCATGTCAAAACTCTGTCAGATGGATCGAAGCCATGAAAGATGAGATGAAACTATGAAAGACAATGACGTTTGGGATCTTATCGAGTTACCACAAGGATCAAAACCAATTGGGTGTAATGGATTTTCAAACCAAACGTGAATCAAAAGGTAACATTGAGAGATACGAAGCTGGTCCAATTGCCAAAGGATTCAATCAAAAGGAAGGCATAGATTTTAAAGATACTTTTTCGCCAGTTTCATCAAAAGACTCTTTTAGAGTCATTATGACACTTGTAGCTCATTATGACTTAGAGCTACACCAAATTGACGTAAAAACTACTTTTCTCAATGGAAACATTGAAAAGACAATATACATGGTGCAACCAGAAACTTTTGAATCTCAAAATTCAAAACATATTATATGCAAACTTAAGAAGTTCATATATGACTTAAAATAGGCATCCCATCAATAATACCGAAAGTTTGATCTAGTGATAACCTCTTTTGGTTTAAAGGAAAACACCGTTGATCAATGCATACATCTTAAGTTCAGTGGGAGAAAATTTATCATCCTTGTGCTATATGTAGATGACATTCTACTGGCAAGTAGTGATATAAGTTGATTGCATGAAACTAAGAAATTTTTATTTAGTAAATTTGAAATGAAAGAACTTGGTGAGACATCCTATGTTTTGGGTATAGATATCTATAGAGATTGTACCATAAACTTACTTGGATTATCGTAAAAGACTTATATTGAAAAGGTGCTAAGTAGATTTGACATGCAAAATTATGCACCAGGAGATACACCTGTGGCAAAAGGTGATAAATTTAGTTTACGATAATGTTCAAATTTTGACATAGAAAAGAAAGAGATGGAAAAAATTCCATATGCATCAGCAGTGGGAAGTCTTATGTATGCACAAGTTTGTACGCGTCCAGATATAAGCATACATAGTAGGAATGTTAGGCTTATATTTAAGTAATCCGGGAATGGATCATTGGAAAGCAACAAAAAGGGTTATGAGGTATCTTCAAAGAACTAAAGATTACATGCTCACTTATCGGAGGCAAGATCACTTGGAGATCATATGATATTCTGATTTAGATTTTGCTGGATGTCTTGATAGTAGGAGATCTATATCAGGTTATGTTTTCATGTTGGCTGGAGGAGCTGTTTCATGGAAAAGTGTAAAACAAACATTAATAGCTTCATCTACTATGGAAGCTGAATTTGTGGCCTGCTATGAAGCATCAAATCAAGGAATATGGCTAATAAATTTTATCACTGGACTATAGATTGTTAATGGTATAGAGAGACCATTGAAAATTTATTGTGATAATAAATCTGTTGAGTTATATTCAAAGAACAATCGAAGTTCGTCAAAGTCAAAGCACATTGACATTAAATTTTTAGTTGTAATAGAAAGAGTTCAGAGTCATCTTGTGTCGATTGATTATATTAGTACAAACTTGATGATTGTGGATCCGCTCACAAAAGTTCTACCGCCTAAAGTATTTCATGGGCATGTGGCTCATATGGGTGTTGTCAGATTTAATGATGAGTCATTTTAGTAGGAGTTTGTATTTTGTTTATTCTTTTGACATGATAAAGTTTATTTTCTGTACAGACTAAAGTTTTGTGAAAAATTTATGAATTTCATGTGTTTATTGGTAACTCTGAAAATAAATATATTAACTTTCTATTGTGATATTACACAAGGTATAAGAAAAGTGGAGGAGGATGGCCAAGTGGTGCTCTGGTTCCTACATGGTGACATCATGTAGGCATAAAGTATGCGTTAGTATATTTTGAATGTACTATGTAGGATGCAATGCCACAAGTGATAAGCACCATAAGAAAAGTGCATAACATAGGCAATAGGTAAGCATATAGCAATATAGCATATATGAATGATGTTTGAAGTAAAACCATGCTTATATAAAATATAATACATGTGCAAGAAGAGACCATTACTAGAGCATATCCAAGGTCTACCACCCCCTTGGAGAGGCGAATGAGGTATGAACCCCTCAATAGGTTGATGAGGTACAACCCCTCCCTCGCTACATGGTTGATGAGGTACAAACCCCCCTTAGATGATTGATGGAGTACAAACCAGCTAACATGGTTATCGAGGTACAACCACCTCGACATAGTTGCCCAAGACTACCACTTCCCAAGCGACACCATTGAGGTACAAATCCCTCAACAAGATTACCCGAGCCTACAACCGAGTGAGGCTTGGTCAATTCCCAACACTATAGAGATAATATCATATACACTCATTACTTTCATCATCATAATGTAATCAAATCATAAGACTTGCATTGGACCTTCAATTCCTCAATAAATCATAATCGGGACATTTTATGAAACACTTGGCGGGTGTGTAGTGCTAGTATAAAACCATGCAATTCAACAGTGGATTCATGCTAGAAAATTCATTGTACAACTATCAATAGATACTTAGTAACACCCTTAAGCAATATACATCAAATCCCTTCATCAAATTTCACAATAGACCTTAGATTCATAACTCAAAACATGCTAAAACAACCATAATTTCATGAAAGCCCAACATAGTGTGCAGTGAAATTCATAATAGATAAGACCCATGAGTAAATCAACTTTAAATATTGCAATTTTTGGTAAAAGAGAGCTTGGATATCATGGGTGAAAGAAACCCATGAAAGAGACCCACATACCTTGACTTTGGAGAATCCTTGAAGAAGATTGGAGATCGAGACTTAGGTTGAATGAGAACCTGAAGATCCAGATGAGTTTTTGAGACTTGAGATTTTGAGATGAAATATTGTCTAAGTATTTGAGAGAGTATTTGGGAATGTCCTAAATGATATGAGGGTGAAATAAGGCTACATATAGGCATTTCTATGTCTGGGAGAACTTAGGCACAAGACTTAAAGGCCTTGGACCGGACAAGAAAAATAGTGCACAAAATACACTGCAACGTGCCAAAGGCGCGGATCGTCACTGGAAATTGCATTTTTATGATTTTCAAATTTTGCTATGGTTGCTCTTAAATCAGGATTAGACCTATTTCCCACTCAATTTGACCCCTTGAACAAGAATATGAAGTTGGATTTTCGATATCACGCATGGATATTGAGATATATGAAAATTACGATTCTGGGCACTTCTGAGGTACATTTTCGTGAACTTTTGGGGATGTTTCAATATCTCCCCCTTGGAAACATTCGTCCCTAAATATAAAAGTAACGTAAATGAGAAAAGTATTCATATAAAGATTAGTCCAAAAAAGAATGCATCAACACACTCAAAACATCATTTTTAAAAAATCTCAACATAAGTATAAAATCACCATGAACCTTGACAATATAAACATGAATGCATGCAAATGACTTAGGGGTTGGAACATGAAACATGAAATCACATAGAAAACTTAGAATTATTACCTTAGGCTTGTGTAGGATGGAAAAGATAAGGGTATCGCTTTTGGATATCCGCTTTGGCCGCCCAAGTAGCACTTTGACTTGTTGGTTCCTCCAAAGGACCTTAATGGAAGCAACATCCATGTTCCTCAACGACTTCACTTGTCTATCCAAGACCTCTACCGGAACATCTTCATATGTCAAATTTTCTTCAACTACCTCCACAATATCAAGAGGCATAATAGCATTAGGATCACCCTGACACTTCTTCAACATCGACACATGAAAGACCGGATGAACCAATTCCATTTCTCTAGGAAAATCCAACTCATAGGGCACCTTACCAATCCTTCTCATTACCCTATAACGACACACATATCTATGTCTTAACTTGCCCTTCTTACCAAAATGGACCATACCCTTCATGGGTGACACCTTCAAATAAACCAAATCACCAACCTTGAATTCAAGATCCCTTCTCCTCACATCGACATAAGGCTTTTGGTGACTTTGGGCTATTTTCAACCTTTATCTTGTCATTCTTACCTTCTCCATAGAATCCATAACCACATCCAGACCTAATGAATACACCTCTCCAATCTCAAACCACCCAACTGGTGATCTACAACATCAGCCATAGAGAGTCTCCAAAGGAGCCATACCAATACTAGAATGATAGCTATTGTTATATGCAAACTCAATCAATGGAAGATGATCGTCCCAACCACCCTTAAGCTCTAATACACAAGACCTAAGAATGTACTCAAGTGTTTGGATAGTCCTTTCAGCTTGGTCATCCGTTTGAGGATGAATGGCCGTACTAAGCTTTACCTTGGTTCCAAGACCTCTTTGGAAGGAACTCCAAAAGTGTAAAGTGAATTATGCACCACGATCCAATATTATGGACAAAGGAACCCCATGCAACCTCACCAAGTCATGAATGTACAATCTAGCATAATCTTCAGCCTTATATGTAGTCTTAACCGATAGGAAGTGAGCCAATTTTGTCATCCTATCAACCATAACCCATATGGAATCAAAACCTTTTCTAGTCTTGGGAAACCCAAACCACAAAATTCATATTAATATCTTCTCACTTCCAAGTAAGAATCTCTATGTCTTAGGTTAGGCCACTCGGCCTTTGATGCTAGACTTTGACTTGTTGGCAACTATGGCAACCGGATACAAATTTGGCAATGTCCCTCTTCATACCTCCCCACTAATATACCTCTCTCAAATCCCTATACATCTTAGTAGACCTGGGGTGAATAGAGTAAGAAGAACCATGAGCCTCATCAAGAATCCTTTCCTTCAAGCTATCAACACAAGGCACACACAACCTACCTTGGTACCTAAGGGAACCATCTCCCCTTTGGGAGAAAACCTCCTCATTGCCATCTTTTACCAATGCCTTGAATTCCAACAAATTGGGGTTAAGATGTTTTTTAGCTTTCACCTCCTCAACCAATGAAGATTTAGAACCATTAACAGTAGTAACACAACCATTGTCAACCCCTTCCAATCTAACTCCCAATCTAGCCAACCAATGGACCTCCTTAGTAACCTCTATGCCACCATCATCAGCACGAGCTAGGCTACCCATAGACACCCTACTCAAAGCATCCACCACCACATTAGCCTTACTGAGATGATAATGTACACTCTTATCATAATCCTTAAGGAGTTCTAACCACCTTCTTTGCCTTAAGTTGAGATCTTTTTGGATGAAGACATATTGGAGGATCTTATGATTAGTGAATGCATCAATATGAACCCCATACAAGTAGGGATGCCAAATTTTCAAAGCAAAGACCATGACGGCTAACTCAAGATCATGGGTAGGATAGTTCTTTTCATGCACATTGAGTTGCCTAGAAGCATAGGCTATGACCTTACTATTTTGCATTAGAACACAACTCAAACCAACTCTAGAAGTATCACAATATACAACAAGCCCCTCTATCCTTTCCAGTAGTGACAATATAGGAGCGAACACAAGCTTATCCTTCAAGGTTTGGAAGCGCTTTTTACACTCATTGGTTCACACAAACTTAGCCTTCTTTTGGGTCAATTTTTTCATGGGAGAAGCGATAGAAGAGAACCCATTCACATATGTCCGGTAATAACCTGCTAAGCCCAAGAAGCTTCTAATATCCGACATTGTCAGTGGTCTACGCCAATTTCTAATCACATCCGTCTTTTTAGGATCCACCTTAATACCATCCCGCGACACCACATGACCTAGAAAGGCAACTTCTTTTAACGAAAATTCATACTTCTCATATTTAGCATACAATTTCTCTTCCCTCAATCTTGGAAGTACTACCTTCAAATGACCCATATGCTCCTCCTCACTATGTGCATAGATCAAAATATCATCAATGAAGTCCACAACAAACGAATTAAGGTAGGGTATAAAGAACCTATCCTTAAGATCCATGAAGATAGCTGGTGCATTAGTCAACCTAAATGATATCACAACAAAATCAAAATGCAATACCTAGTCCGGAAGGCCGTCTTAGGAATATCGCACTTCCTCACCTTCACTTGATGATACCTGGACCAAAGATTAATGTTAAAGAAGTTACTATCCCCTTGCAATTGGTCAAATAGATCATCAATCCTTGGAAGAGGATACCTATTCTTGATGCTCACCCTATTAAGTTGCCAGTAGTCAATACACATTCTAAGAGATCCATCTTCTTCACAAACAACACCGGTGCACCCCAAGGTGATTAGCCAGGCCTAATAAAACCCTTTTCAAACAAGTAACTCAATTGATCCTTTGACTCTTTTAACTCTATCTGGGCCATATGGTAAAGGGTAATAGAAATGGGTTGAGTGTCGGGGAGGAAGTCTATACCAAAATATATATCCCTTTAGGAAGGAACACTAAGAAGGTGATTTGTAAAGACATCAAGAAACTTATTTACAACCGGAACCGACTCAATAGGAATGACCTTGGACTCCACATCCCTAACCCTCAAAAGATGATAAAGACACCCCTTCGAGATCAACTTACGGCTTTTATTGCAAGAGATGAACATACCCTTGACCACTACATCATGAATCTCCCATTCGAGGATGAGTTCATTCGGGAATTGGAATTTGTCCGTATGGGTTCTATTATCAAAAGAGGCATAGTATGCACACTACCAATTCATCCCATGAATGACATCAAAATCAACCATGTCCAACTCAACAAGATCACAAGGCAATATTTTATGCAAGATGCAAATGGGAAGATTTGTATAGACTTTTCTAGCAATAATAGATGCACCAATAGGAGTAGACACCTCATATGACTCAAATAACAATTCGGGCTCAACATGGAACTTTTCTGCAACAAAGAGTGTAACAAAAGAAAAAGTGGCACCTAGATCAATCAATGCATACACACCAAAATCAAAGACTATTAATATACCAGTAACAACATCGGGCACCTCATCAACCCCTTGCCTCCCATGCACAACATAAAACTAATTGTGCCTTTGGGCACCATCTAGTCGACGACCTCTTCCTAATAGAACCACATTTGCACCTTGTGGATGAACCTCCTTACCCTTATTGCGATTTCGAGGGCAATCCAACATCTTATGCCCGACTTCCCCACACCATAGAACACATTAGTATCCCTCAAGCGAGGGCCACTATGACCCTTACCACATTTCGAACACCCACCATTAGGAACCACACCCCCTACACCTTGGGCCCTTGGAAAATCATTGGCAACCCTCTGATAAAATGCATGAGAAGACCCTTGGCCTTGATGGAACCGGCCACCATTTTGACTAGGAATTTACCATCAAAGTGGGCATTCTTGGCCTCATGACTCCTCCTCTTCCTCAACTTTTCCTTCTCCATTTGTTCGGCATAGGTCATCAAATAGGACAAGTCCATGTCACTAATCAACATAGTGGACCGACACTCCTCACTCACCAAGTCGGAAATAGCTATCACAAATTTATTCATCCTAGACCTTGAGTCGGCCACCAAGTGTGGAGCATATTTTGAAAGTTGGTTGAACTTGAGAGTATACTCCCTCACACTCATAGACCCTTGTCTCAAGAGGGAATAATCGATTAAGAAAAGCCACCTTGAACTCCTGTCAAAGCACCACATTGTTGATTCCCTTCTCCTCCTTCCATCGACTATGCCATATTTGTGCTACCCCTTTGAATTGGTAGGTCGCCAACTCTACCATATCCTCTGACCTCACATCCATGATAGCCAAAAATCTTGTAGACCTCATCAATGAGCTCTTGAGGGTCCTTAGTCACATTTGATCTATAGAATTCCGAGGGATTCATCCTCATGAAATCTCTCAGATGCTGGTCTAGGACCACGAGAGGCTTAGGACCCTTGGTTGTCTTGATTAGCCACAACTTGTGCAAGTAATGTGAGAACATTTCGAAACTATCAATTAGCAGGTTTCTCCTCGGTGTGCAGGCTCTTCTTTCTCTCGTGATAGTCATGATCTAGCATAATAAAGGATAATCATTAGGGGAAGAACGTTACTTCAACTTCTATAGCACGACATAGAGTAAGAAGAAGGGAAACATTTCCTAAATGCCTCATAGCCTCTTGCTCATAGTTATGGTGCACAAGACAACCATAAATGAGACTCTAATCAACACGGTGTGTTAGATGCTGAGGACCATTAACAACCTAGTGCTCTAATACAAAGTTTTTAACGACCCAAGCCTAGGGCCTAGGCGTGACACAGCGCATGGGGAACCCGAAGGGACCCCAAGCAAGTCTCTTAACATATCATTACACATCCTTTGTCGTAGAAGCAATAAAATACAACAAGAGATAGTAAATAGGGACAATGGGGTTAAGGGAAAACTTCCATATTATAAACATCAAAAGTCAAGAGAGAGTTAAATGTCATATCATAATACAAAACATGTGTAACAACACCTCCAAAACTTAGATACTTAGAGGGGGCTAAGACAAGCTATCGGGCTCACCCTCATAGTCACATATACATAAAAGAAGATAGTCTTGGAACATAGTATGAGATCACAAGCATCATCCCCGAAATAGAGGACTCACCAAAGAGCTTGGGGGAAGTACTAGTCACGTGGAGGAGGATGGTCAAGTGGGCTCTCGTTCCTACATGGTGACATTATGTAAGCATAGAGTATGTGTTAGTAGGTTTGAATGTACTAAGTATGTAGGATACAATGCCACAAATGATAAGCACCATAAGGAAACTGCACAACATAAGTAATGGGTAACCATATAACAATATGGCATATATGAATGATGTTTGAAGTAAAATCATGCTTATATATAACATAATACATGTGTAAGGAGAGACCATTATTAGTGCATATCGAAGGACTACCACTCCCTTGAAGAGGTGAATGAGGTACGAACCCCTCAATAGGTTGATGAGGTACAAACCCCCTACATGGTTGATGAGGTACAAACCCCCCAATATGGTTGATGGAGTACAAACCTCCTAATGTGGTTATCAAGGTACAAATCCCTCGACATGGTTGCATGGGCCTACCACCTCCCGAGTAAGGAGATCAAGGTACAGACCCCTCAACATGGTTACCCGGGCCTACAACCTCCCGAGTGAGGCTTGGTCTATTCCCAATACTATAGAGATAATATCATATACATACATTCTTTTCATCAACATAAAGTCAGTCAACTCATAATACATGCATTGGACCTTCAATTCCTCAAGAGATCATAATTCGAACATTTTATCAAACACTTGGCGAGTGTGTGGTGCTAATATAAGACCATGCAATTTAACAGTAGATTCATGCTAGAAAATTCAATGTAAAACCATAAATAGACACTTGGTAATACCCTCATGCAATATACATCAAAGTCCTTCATCAAATCTCACAATAGATCTTAGATTCATAGATCAAAACTTTCTAAAACAACCATAATTTGATAAAACCCTAGCATAGTAGTGTAATTCATAATACATATGACCCATTAGTAAATCGACTTTATATCATGTAATTTTAGGTAAGATAGCTTGGATATCATAGTTGAGAGGAACGCATGAACGAAACCCACATATCTTTACTTTGGAGAATCGTTTGAAGAAGATTAGAGATGGAGACTTGAAGCTTGAATGAGAATCTTAAGATTAGGATGAGTTTTCATAACTTGAAATTTGGAGATGAAATATTGTTTAAGTGTTTGGGAGAGTATTTGGGAATTTCTTGAATGATATGAGAGTGAAATAAGGCTAAGTATAGACATTTTCATGCATGAGAACACTTAGGCCCAAGACCCAAGGCCTTGGACTAGACAAGAAAAACAGTGCACAAAATACATTACAGTGTGCCCTTGGAATGTCGCGCTAGGGGCGCAGATTGACACTGGAAATCCCATTTTTGGGGTATTTAAATTTTTCTACAGTTGCTCTTAAATCAGGGTTAGACCCATTTTCCACTCAATTTGACCCCCTAAAAAAAGATTATGAAGTTGAATTTTCGATATCACATATGAATTTTAAGATATATAAAAATTACGATTCTGGACACTTCCGAGGTACATTTTCGGGCACTTTTTGGGGTCGTTTCACGACCAAATTGTGGAGCCATATGAAGGATGAGGATCGATAGGAGCTTCGGTCCCAATATGGGGTGCAATGCAACAAAGAACATAACAATTAAGCAATATGCATAATCATAATCAATGGATATAAGCTCAATATATCATGAATGTTAAATGCCTTAGTGACATTATGCATGAGGAATAATCAAATATCATATAACATATCATACATAGATGGGAAGGGATTGTAATCGAAATATAAGATAAAGTGAGCTACTACTTAGAATTTCGATGTTCACTCCACACTGGACAAGGAGTGGTCTACTTTTCCAGGATAAACTTAAACATTCACCTTAGGGAAACTCCCCCATTTCGGAAAGTCCTTCATAAACACATTATGGGAACACCACCCTTTTCAGTTATCTTATGATAAAAACCTTACGAGAACACCACCATTTTGGTATTTAGCTAACATGTGTCATATGAGAAAACCACCTTTTTTTTGTAAAGCAAGTAACATGAGCTATATGGATCCATTAGTTAATTCACAAACCTATGGTGGCAACATAATAATTGGACAAGGGTTATCTACCAAGGTCCTCTCGATGCTAGGTCAGAATCCCAAGGATTATTCAAATCATACTTATAGTCATAATATGCAAAGCATCATAATATCATAATAATGACATGGAGTAGCTCATTAAAAAACAAAGCTGAATAATATCAAAAAATAGGGCTTCATATCATTCACAAATTTCACAATATTTTTATATCTCATAACATGCATAATGGCCCTTTCAAAGTCTATATCACTCATAGTTTGCATACTCTTATTTATGGCCCTTAACATCATAGAAGCTTAGCACAAAACTTTAATCAAATCATGGTGGGTATATGTACATAGGTTCAAAATAATGCAATTCAAAGTAATAGACTTGAAAATAGTAAAATGAAACCATTTGAACATCATTCAAATTAACCCACCATATAGCATCACAAGATATAGCTAGGGTACTATCAATGCTCATAAAATTCATGAGTTTCACATGTCTTTTGAATGAATAATCATATACATAAGTAAATTATCATATAAAAGAGCTCATAAAATATTTAAAATATCTACAAAATTTCATGTAGTTAAAGAGGGAGAACAGTTGGACTTGTGGAGGAAAGGTTTCCACAATAAAACCCATATACCTTGGGGATTTAATGGGATTAAATTTTATTTGGAGATGGAAGAACTGAAACCCTAGCTTGCATTTCTTGCTTGAGAGCCTTGAAGAACTCGGGAGAGTTTAGAGGGACTTGGAACTTGGAATATTTTAGAATGAAGAGGAATGGGGTCTATTAGGGTTGTATAGAGCTGAAAAATGACCCTTTTGTTTATAAAATGACATAGCATAGGTGTAATGTAATAGAAAAGGTCAAAACTACCCTCTTTAAAAACCTGCCTAACAGGACCACAAGACCACGTTTACGAGTCGTGGTCCTTTCTACAAGCTGTAGGTGTCACTCAAGCCTAGAGCCTAGACGTGACATGGTGAATGGGAAACCCGAAAGGACCCCGAACAAGCCTATTAATATATCTATGCATCATTGGTCTCGGAAGCAATTAAACAATATAATTGGATTAGAAATAAGGGCAAAGGGGCTAAAAGGGAAACTTTCATAACATAAACATCAAAACAAGAGAGTCAAGGCTCAATACACAATATATCCAAAAACACCTCTAAAACTTAGATAGGAGCGGAGGATCAGGCAAGCAACCGGGCTCATCCTCATAGTTAATACATACATAAAGAAAGATAGTTTTAGTACATAGCATGAGATCATAGACATTGTCCACGAAATGAAGGACTCACCAACTAGCTTGAGAGAAATCGTTCTAGCCAAGTGGAGGAAGATGCTCAAGTGGGGCTACGGCTCCTACATGGTGACATCATGTAGGCATAGAATATGCATTAGTATGTTTGAATGTACTAAGTATGTAGGACGTAATGCAACAAGAGATACACAACATAATCGAAATGCATAACATAGGCAATGAATAAGCATGTAGTAATATGGCATGCATGCTAGAAGCTTGAAGTATATCAGGCTTATATTGAATATAATACATGTGCAAGAAGAGACCATCATCATATAATTCATAGTCTATTGAGGTACCAACCCCTCAATTGGTTAGTGGATTGTTTCACCTTACCACCCGTGGTGATTGAGGTACAAACTCCTCAATTGGTTATCAAGGTACAAACCCCTCAATTGGTTATCAAGGTACAAACCCCTTAGTTGGTTATCAAGGTATAAACCCCGTGATTGGTTGGTGGACCATCGTACCCTACAACCTATGGTGATTGAGATGCAAACCCCTCAGCCCGGTTATCAAGGTAAAAAAACCCTTGATTGATTAGTGGATCATTTTACCATACCACCCATGGTGATTGAGGTACCAACCCCTCAACCTAGTTATCAAGGTACAAACCCCTCAACATGGTTATCCGGGCTCGCAACCACTCGGGTAGGGCATGGCTAGTTTCCAACACAATATAGGAGTAATATCATATACATACATTCCTTTCATAATCATAAAGTCATTCATCTCATAAGACGCTCATTCTACCTCCAGTTCCTCAAGAAATCATAACCAAACATTTTATCAAACACATGGCGGGTGTGTTGTGCTAGTGTAAAATCATGCAATTTAGGGATGAAATCATGCAAGAATATTCAATGTAAAACCATCTATCAATTCTTGGTAGCACCTCAAGTAATATACATCAAAACCCTTCATCAAATCCCACAATGGAGCTTAGATTTGTAGCTCAAAACATACTAAAACAGTCACAATTTCATGAAACCCATAAGTAAATCAACTTGAAATCATGCAATTTAGATAAAAATGAAGCTTGAGATTCATGGGTGAAAGGAATCCATCAATGAAACCTACATACCTTAGATCTTGAATTTCTTGGAATTGAGTTGGAAAATAATGGAAGCTTGGAAGTGGGTCTTGGAATCCAAAACTTATTTTTGAGTTTCCTTGAATTTGTATTGGGGTCTTGTTGGATGTTGTTGAGAGACTTTGAGTGTGTATTTGAGATTAGACTAATGAGTTTGATCTTTTGGAATAGGGTTTAGGTCTTTTGGGGAGGTTAAGATAGCATTGGAAGTCTAAAACAGTTATAAGTAATTAGAATTTACAAAAGTGCCGTTAGTGAATGGATTGATGAATTAGCAAAGTGTTGCCTCACTGGAGGCTTGACTGGTCGTGCGGCACTTGTCGGGTCGTGCGGAGTGCCCGTGAGACAAGACAGGCTCAAAATTGCAATTTGAACACTTGAGAAAAAGTTAGCGTCGACATCACTTTGACGGGCCACTTTCACGGACCATGTGGTGTTACGCGGACCGTGTAGTGGTCCGTCCAACCATATTTAGAGAAGAAAATGTGGCCAGGCCACCCACCGCCAAGTGCCACGAGCTGTCATCCCTCACACATCCTGTCAAAAGTGCCCATGGCACCACACTTGGCCAAAATATCCCCTTATGCCAACCTTGGCTCTCCATCACACCCCCACGAACCTCCACACATGGTCAATGGAAAGACACATGGATTCCTTAGGCCAAAAAATGGACTTTTCCATCCTTAAGCCATCCAAAAGATCGTCCAACACCTCACTGGTCGTCAATCTATCCGTGTGACATCACTACACTGGAGGGTCTCACGAAAATGGTCATAACTCCTTAATTCGAACTTGGAATGAGGATAAACTAAGTGCATTGGAAAGCTAACTCAAAGGGCTTTCTTTTGACATGTTATGGGCCATACAGTTTGAAGTTTTCTAAAAGGAATGCTTGTTTAAAGTTGACCCTTGCATGAACCATCACCCAAAACTCTATGTGTAGGGAAGTCTTGAACTCGTCTAAGTACCGGAAGTCTCCCATGACCCTAATACACCTCCAATCGAATCAAATGAGGCTTGAAACATGGATACATAAGAGCATGGAGTTATGTGGTGTCACAATATCTTCCCCTTGGGCAGATTCGTCCCCGAATGTCATAGAAATGCACTCAAGAAAAGTAGTCATGAAGATTTTAGCTAAACATGGATGCAACAATGCACTTAAACATTATTTTTAAAAAGTCTCAATATGAACATCAAAATTAACATAATCTTGTCAATGTAAACATGAATTCATGCAAATAAAATAGGGGCCGAAACTTAAGACTTGAAATCATATAGGGGAACTTACTTAGTACCTTAGGCTTGAGTAGAGTGGAAGAGATAAGGATATCACTTTTTCATGTCCGCCTGGGCCTCCTATGTGGCACTTTCAACTTGACAATTCTCCCAAAGGACCTTGACGAGAACTACATCCTTACTAAGCAACCTTCCCACCTATCCATCCAAGATCTATACCGGGAATTTCTCCTAAGCCAACTCATCCTCCACAAGACTCAAAACCTCAAAAAGGTCTATAGCACTAGAGTCACCTACACATCTCCTCAACTTAGATGCATGAAGAACTGGACGAACCATATCCATATTCATAGGTGACTTGAATTCATATGTAACCTTACAAACCTTCCTCAACACTCTATAAGAACCTACAACTCTGAAATGACCCCAAAACAAATGCCCGAAAATGTGCCTCAATAGTGCCCGAAATCATAATTTTCATATATCTAAAAATTCATGTGTGACATCACAATTTGACTTCCTATTCTTGATCAGGGGTTCAAATTGACTGGGAGATGGGTCTAACCCCGATTTAAGAGCAAATGATTAGCAATTTCATTTTTTGTTATTTTCTTTATCTAGAATCAATCCGTAACAATGGTGCGACGTGCAACTGTCGTGGACATGTAATAATCTTTCCTCTGCAATAGGTCTGCGACACCTTTGTATTTTTTTGCCAGTGATTTTATCTCGACCCAAGGTTTTTGGGTCTTGGGCCTAAGTGTTCCTAAACGTGAAAATACCTATGCTTAGCCATTTTCACCCTTATATTCTCCAATGCTTACTCAAACACTTGGCCAATATTTTATCTCCCAAATTCAACTCTCTAAATCATCCGAATTTCAAGGTTGCCATTCCAAGCTTCAAGTCTCCATCTCCAATCTTCATCAAGTTAATCTCCAAAGCTAACATATGTGGGTTTCTTTCATGGGTTCCTTTCATCCATGACACCCAAGCTTCTTTTTACTATAATTTGCATGATTTAAAGTTGATTTACTCTTGGATATTAGGTATTATGAAATTCACTACACAGTATGTTGGGATTTATGAAAATTGTGACTGTTTTACTATGTTTTGAGCTATGAATCTAAGATCTATTGTGAGATTTGATGAAATGTTTTTATGTATATTGCTTGATGGTGTTACCAAGTACATACTGATGGTTTTACAATGGATTTTAAAACATATTCACTCTTGAATTGCATGATTTTACACTAGTACTACACAGCCATCAAGTGTTTGATAAAACATCCAGTTATAGAATCTTGAGGAATTGAAGATTCCATGTATATTTTATGAGTTGAATGATAATATGATGATGAAAAAAATATATGTATATGATTATGAAAGGGATGTACGTATATGATGATGAAAAGAATGTATGTATATGATGATGAAATGAATGTGTATATGTGATATTATCTCTATAGTGTTGGGGATGACCAAGCCTTACTCCGGAGGTTGTAGGCCCATGTAACCTTGTTGAGGGGTTTGTACCTCGATAAACTTGCTCGAGAGGTGACAGGACCATGCAACCTTGTTGGGGGTTTGTACTCATCAACCTTGTAGTGGATTTGTACCCATCAAACTTGATGGGGGGTTTTGGACTCCATCAACCTCATGAAGGAGTTTGTACCTCATGCACCTCTCCATGGAGGTTGTAGGACTCGGAATGTACTAAGAATGGTTACTCCTTACACTTGTGTAAGTTCTATACAAGCTTGATTTTTACTTCAAGCATTATTCATACATGCCATCTTTCCATAATGCTATCTATTGAGTATTATTATGCTTTTTGCATACGATGTCTATCTAGTGTTATATTGTATCCGACATACTTAGTACATTCAAATATACTAATGGATACTCTTTGCCTACATGATGTCACCATGTAGAAACTGAAGCTCCGCTTGATCACTCTCCCCCCACGTGGCTAGAATGATTGTCTCTCAAGCTTGTTGATGAGTCCTCCATTCTAGGGATGTTTCTTATGATCTCTTGCTATGTACTAACACAATATTTCTTTTTCTGTATTGACTATGAGGGTGAGCCTGATTGTTTATCATGGCCCCCGCTCTTATCTAGATAGTAGAGGTGTTGTTGGACATGTTATGTATTTATGCAATGAGCCTTAGCTCTATTGTTTTTGATGTTTATGATATGAAAGTGTTCCCTTAGCCCCGATTGTCCAATTTATTATCTCTTGATGCTTGTTTTATTGCTTTCGCAACCAAGAATGTTTAATGATATTCTAAGAGGCTTGCTTGGGGTCCCTTCGGGTTGCCCCTTGGACCATCTCACATCTAGGCCCTAGGTTTAGGTCGTGACAAACTTAGTATCAGAGCACTAGGTCGTTAGATCCTCAAAGTCTAATACACCGCATCAATTAGAGTCTTGTTCATGGTTGTGTTGCGCACCACAACTATGAGCTAGAGGCTATGAGGCATTTAGGAAATGTTTCCCTTATTTTTACTCTATGTCAGGCTATAGAAATTGAATTATGGTTTTCCCCCCTAACGATTGTCCTTTTCTATACTAGATCATACCTAACACGAGAAAAGAAGAAGAGCCCGTGCACCCGAGGAGCAACCGGCCAATGGAGAGGTTTGGGATGCTCTCACTTTGCTTGCCAAGTCATGGCTAATCAAGCCAACCAAGGGACCCAAGCCCCTCATGCTCCTACACCGACATCTTGGGTGAGAGATTTCGTAAGAATGAATCCCCTGAAATTCCATGAGTCAAAGGTGAGTGAGGACCCTCAAGAGTTCATTGATGAGGTCGATAATATTGTGTCTATCATAGGTGTGAGGTCGGAGTATAAGGCGGAGTTGGCGGCCTACCAACTTAAAGGGATAGCACAAATCTGGTACACTCAATTGAGGGAAGAGAAAAGAGTCAACTATGTGGTGCTTTAGGAGGAGTTCAAGGTGGCCTTCCTTAATTGATACTTCCCCCTTGAACTTAGGGAAGCTAAGGTAGTGGAATTTATGAATTTAAGACAAGGTTCTATGAGTGTGAGGAAGTATGCCCTCAAGTTCAACCAACTTTCAAAATATGCTCCACATTTGGTGTCCAAATCAAGATCTAGGATGAGAAAATTTGTAATAGTTGTTTCCGACTTGTTTGTGAGGATGCTGGTCCACCATGTTGATTAGTGACATGGACTTATCATGTTTGGTCCACCATGTTGATTAGTGACATGGACTTATCATGTTTGATGACCTATGTCGAACAAATGGAGGAGGAGAAATTGAGGAAAAGGAGGGGTCATGAGCCAAAAAGGCTCGTTTTGAAGGGAAGTTCTAAAGGGGTGGTCAGTTCAATCAAGGCCAAGGGTCTTCTCATGCATTTCAAAAGAGGGTTTCTAATGATTTTCTAAGGGCCCGAGGTGTTGGAGGTGTGTTTCCTAATGGTGGGTGTCAAAAATGTGGTAGGGGTCATAGTGGCCTATGCTTGAGGGACACAAATGCTTGCTATGGTTGTGGGGAAGTTGGGCATAATGTGATGGATTGCCCTCGCAATCGGAACAAGGTAAGGAGGTTCGCCCATAAGGTGCTAATGCGGTTTCTTTGGGAAGAGGTGGCCGGCAAGATAGTGCACCAAGGCATAATTGGTTTTATGTTTTGCTTGGGGGGCAAGGGGTTGAGGAGGTTCCTGATGTCATCACCGGTATGTTGAAAATCTTTGATTTTAATGTATATGCATTGATTGATCCGGGTGCCACTCTTTCTTTTGTTACCCCATTTATTACCAAAAAGTTCCATATTGACCATGAATTATTGTGTGAGTCATATGAGGTGTCTACTCCTATTGGTGCATGTATTGTTGCTAGGAAGGTTTGTAGAGATTGTCCCATTTGCATTTTGCATAGAGTATTGCCTTGTGATCTTGTTGAATTGGACATGGTTGATTTTGATGTCATTCTTCGAATGAATTGGTTGCATGCATATTATGCTTCTATTGATTGTAGAACCCGTAAGGTCAAATTTCAATTCCCAAATGAACCCGTCCTTGAGTGGGAGTTATGATGTGGCAGTCAAGGGTAGGTTCATCTCTTGTATTAAAGCCCGTAATTTGATCTCTAAGGGGCGTCTTTACCATCTTGTGAGGGTTAGAGATGTGGAGTCCAAATTCCTTCCCATAGAGTCAGTTCCGGTTGTTCATGAGTTCCTTGATGTCTTTCCAAATGACATTCCTGGTGTTCTTCCCAAAAGGGAAATAGATTTTGGTATAGATCTCCTTCTTGATACTCAATCCATTTCTATTTTTTCTTACCGTATGGCCCCGACGGAGTTGAAGGAGTTAAAGGAACAATTAAGGGACTTATTAAAGAAGGGTTTTGTTAGGCCTAGCCAATCACCTTGGGGTGCATCAGTGTATTTTGTGAAAAATAAGGATGGGTCCTTTAGAATATGTATTGACTATCAACAACAAATGAGGTCACCATTAAGAATAGGTATCCTCTTCCAAAAATTGATGATTTGTTTGACCAATTACAAAGGGTTAGCCATTTCTCTAAGATTGATCTTCGGTCTCGGTATCATCAAGTGAAGGTGAGGGAGTGTAATATTCCCAAGATGGCATTCCGTACTAGGTAGGGACATTATGAGCTTGTTGTGATGTCTTTTAGGTTGATCAATGCACCAACCATCTTCATGGACCTTATGAATAGGGTCTTCAAACACTACCTTGATTCATTTATTGTGGTATTCATTGATGATAATTTGATGTATTCTCGTGGTGAGGAGGAGCATAGGGCTCATTTGAGGGTTGTGTTGCAAAGATTGGAAGAGAAGTTATATGCCAAACATGAGAAGTGTGAATTTTTGTTGAGCGAGGTTGTCTTCTTAGGACATATGGTGTTGGGGGATGGTATTAAGGTGGATCCTAAAAAGACGGATGTGATTAGAAATCGGCCTAGACCATTTTCACTGTCAGATATTAGGAACTTCTTGGGCTTATAGGGTTGTTATCAGAGATATGTGAATGGATTTTCTTCTACTAATTTTCCCATGACTAAATTGACTCGAAAAAGGCCAAGTTTGTGTGGACCAATGAGTGTGAGAGGAGCTTCCAAACATTGAAAGATAAGCTTGTGTCCATTTCTATTTTTTCACTACCGGAAGGGCTAGAGGGATTTTTTGTGTATTGTGATGCCTCTAGAGTTGGTTTGGGTTGTGTTCTAATGCATAATGATAAGGTGATAGCCTATGCTTCTAGGCAACCCAAGGTGCATTAAAAGAACTATCCTACCCATGATTTTGAACTAGCCGCCGTGGTATTTGCATTAAAACTTTGGCATCATTACATGTATGGGGTGTATGTTGATGTGTTCACCGATCATAAGAGTGTCCAATACGTTTTCACTCAAAAAGATCTTAATTTAAGGCAAAGGAGATGGTTAGAACTCCTTAAGGACTATGATATGAGTTTGCATTATCATCTGAGTTAGGCTAATGTGGTGGTGGATGCTTTGAGTGGGGTGTCTATGGGTAGCCTAGCTCATGTTAATGGTGGTGATAATGAGGTGGCTAGAGAGGTCAATTGTTTGGCTAGATTGGGAGTTAGTTTGGAAGAAGTTGGTAATGGTGTTGTTGTTGTTGTTGTTGTTGTTGATGGTTCTAAATCTTCATTGGTTGAGGAGATGAAAGATAAGCAATCTCTTTATCCCTCCTTGTTAGAATTGAAGGCCTTGGTTAGTGATGGAAATGTGGAGCTTTTCTCCCAAGGGGGAGATGGCGCACTTAGATACCAAGGGAGGTTTTGTGTGCCTTGAGTTGATGTCTTGAGAGAGAGAATTCATGATGAGGCTCACGGTTCTTCCTATTATATTCACCTCGGTTCTACTAAAATGTATAGAGATTTGAGAGAGGTGTATTGGTGGGAAGGCATGAAGAAAGATATTGCAAAATATGTGTCCGGTTGCCATAGTTGTCAACAAGTCAAAGCCGAACATCAATGGCCGGGTGGCCTAACCCAAGATATAGAGGTACCTACTTGGAAGTGAAAAGAGATTAATATGGACTTTGTAGTTAGGTTTCCCCAAACTAGGAAGGGTTTTGATTCCATTTGGGTTGTGGTTGATAGGATGATAAAATCAGCTCACTTTCTACTAGTTAAGACCACATATGGGGCTGAAGTGTATGATAGGTTGTACATCCATGACTTGGTAAGATTGCATGGGGTCCCTTTATCAATCATATCGAATCGTGGAGCTCAATTTACTTCACATTTTTTGGAGGTCTTTCTAAAGGGGTCTCGGTAAAAAGGTTAAACTTAGTATGACCTTCCACCCTCAAATGGATGGTCAAGCCAAAAGGACCATCCGAACCCTTGAGGACATGTTTAGGGATTGTGTATTGGAGCTTAAGGGAAGTTGGAATTATCATCTTCCATTGATTGAGTTTTCATACAATAATTACTATCATTCTAGCATTGGTATGGCTCCTTTCGAAGCTCTCTATGGTAGATATTATAGATCACCAGTGGGGTGGTTTTAAGTTAGAGAGGTGGCTATGTTTGGACCAGATGTTGTTATGAAGGCTCTTGAGAAGGTTAGGATAATTAGCGAGAGGCTGAGGATGGCTCAAAGTCGCCAAAAGTCCTATGGTGATATGAGGAAAAGAGACCTTGAATTCAAAGTTGGTGATTGGGTGTATTTGAAGGTGTCACCCATGAAGGGTGTGGTCCGTTTGGATAAGAAGGGAAAGTTGAGCCCTAGATATGTGGGCCCTTATAGGTTGATGATAAGGATTGGTAAGGTTGCCTATGAGGTAGATTTGCCTAGAGAAATGGAATTGGTTAATCTAGTCTTTTATGTGTCTATGTTGAGGAAGTGTGTAGGTGATCCTAATGTT
This sequence comes from Solanum clarkiae, assembly GCA_011800125.2. Taxonomy (NCBI): domain Eukaryota; kingdom Viridiplantae; phylum Streptophyta; class Magnoliopsida; order Solanales; family Solanaceae; genus Solanum; species Solanum clarkiae. The sequence continues at coordinate 69,853 of JAABOM020063594.1, read as the reverse complement.
ATTGTGCCCTTGATGTTGTGGGTTATGGAAGACAATTTAACCTATGAAGAGGTTCCAGTTCAGATTTTGGATAGGCAAGTGAGTAGATTGAAGAACAAAGATGTGCCTTTTGTTAAGGTCCTTGGAGGAATCAACAAGTTGAAAGTGCTACTTGAGAGGCCAAAGCGGACATGCAAAAATGATATCCTTATTTTTTCCACTCCACTTAAGCCTAAGGTATTAATCTAAGTCCCCCTATGTAATTTCAAGTCTAAGTTCATCCCATGACAAATGCATACATTCATGTTTAAGTTAACAAGTTCGTGATGATTTTACAATTATGATGAAATTTTTGAAATGATGTTTAAGTGTATTGCTGCATCCTTATGTATTGCGAAATTATCATGTTCATGTCTGTCATATGTATTTCTTTGACATTCAGGGACGAATTTTCCCAAGGGAGAGATATTGAAACGACCCTTTAAAAAATGTCGGAAAATGTACCTCAGAAGTGGCTGGAATCGTAATTTCCATATATCTCAAAATCCATTCATGATATCAAAAATCAGACGAAACTTCGTATTCTTAATCAGGGGTTCAAATTGAGTGGGAATGGGTCTAACCCCGATTTAAAAGCAAACGATTAGCAATTTCATTTTTCATAATTTTCTTTATCTAGAATCTATCCACGACAGTGCTGCAACACGCAGCTGTCATGGACATGTGTTAATCTTGCCTCTGTGATAGGGCTGCGTTGCATAACAAATGCGGACCTATCTATTTTGTTGCCAGTGATTCTTAACTCGGTCCAAGGCTTTTCGGTCTTGGGCCTAAGTGTTCCCAAACGTGAAAATACCTATACCTAGCTATTTTCACCCTCATATCATTCTAGACATTTCCCAATACTTACTCAAACACTTAGCCAATATTTCATCTCCCAAACAAAATTCTCAAACTCATCTGAATTTCAAGATTCCCATTCAAGCTTCAAGTCTCCATCTCCAATCTTCATGAAGTTAATCTCCAAACCTAAGGTATGTGGGTTTCTTTCATGGGTTCCTTTCACCCATGATACCCAAGATTCTTTTTACTCTAATTTGAACGATTTAAAGTTCATTTACTCATGGGTTTCAAGTATTATAAAATTCACTGCACACTATGTTGGGGTTTAAAAAATTGTGACATTTTTACTATGTTTTGGGCTATGAATCTAAGATCTATTGAGAGATTTGATGAAGGATTTTGATGTATATTGCTTGAGGGTATTACCAAGTATCTATTGATGGGTTTACATTGGATTATGTAGCATAGTTTCACTCTTGAATTTCATGGTTTTATATTAGCAATACACATCAGCCAAGTGTTTGATAAAATATTCGGTTATGGATTCTTGAGGAATTGAAGGTTCAATGCATGTTTTATGAGTTGAAAGGAATGTATGTATATGATGATGAGAGGTATGTATGTATATGATGATGAAAGGAATGTATGTATATGATATTATCTCTACAGTGTTGGGGACGACCAAGCTTCACTCTGGAGGTTGTAGGCCTGGGTAACCTTGTTGAGGGGTTTGTACCTCGGTCACCTCGCTCGGGAGGTGGTTAGGCCCATGCAACCTTGTTGGGGGTTTGTACCCGTCAACCTTATTGGGGTTTTGTACCCATCAACCTTGTTAGGGGTATCTGTATTCCATCAACCTTGTTGGGGGGTTTGTACTCCATCAACCTCATGGAGGGGTTCGTATGTCATGTGCCTTTCCAAGGAGGTGCTATGCATTGGATTGCACTAAGAATGGTCACTCCTTACACATGTGATAAGTTCTATACAAGTATGATATTTACTTCAAACATCATTCACACATGCCATTTTGCTATAATGCTATCTATTGAGTATTATTATGCATTTTGCCTATGATATCTATCTATTGTTTCATTGCATCCTACATACTTAGTACATTTATACGTACAACATACTCTATGATGACATGATATCACTATGTAGGAATCGGAGGTCCGCTTGATCACCCTCTCCTCGACGTGGCTAGAACAATTGTCTCTGAAGCTTGTTGATAAGTCCTCCATTCCGGGGACATTTCTTATGATCTCTTGCTATGTACTAAGACTATATTTCTTTTGTTTATATATTGACTATAAGGGTGAGCCTGGTTGCTTTTCGTGGCCCTCACTCTTATCTATATAGTAGAGGTGTTGTCGAACATGTTATGTATCTATACTATGAGCCTTGACTCTATTGTTCTTGATGTCTATGATATGAAAGTTTTCCCTTTGGCCCAGTTGTCCTAATTTATTGTCTCTTATGGAACGACCCTAAAAAGTTCCCGAAAATATGCCTCTGAATGCTCGAAATTTTAAATTCCATATATCTTAAAATTCGTACACGATATCGAAAATTCGATTTCAATTCTTGTCCAGGTGGTTAAAATTAGAGGGAAAAGGGTCCAACCCCGATTTAAGAGCAAAATATTAGATGTTATGAAATTTTAAGAATGCAATTTCTAGTGAGTAATCCGCGTTCTCCACGCGACGTGCACCAGTACATAAAGGTGCCTGTTTTTTTTCCTAAGTCAGTCCAAGACTTTTAAGTCTTGGGCCTAAGTGTTCTCGAGCGTGTTTTTGCCTATACTTAGTCATTTTTCACCCTCATATCACACAAAATATTCCCCAATACTCACTCCAACACTTAGCCATATATTTCACTCCTAAATTTAAGTCTCAAAAACCTCATCCGAAACTAAGGATTTTCTTCAAGCTTCAAGTCTCCATTTTCAATCTTCATCAAAAGCTTCTTCAAAGCTAAGGTATGTAGGTTTTAGCCATTGTGTTCTTCCACCCATGGTTCCCTAATCTACTTTTACTCAATTTTCATAACTTAAAGTTGATTTTACAATCGGGTTTACTAGTATGAACATGTCTATGAACTATGTTAAGCTATGTAAAGTTATGATTGTTTTGCTATGTTTGGAGCTATAAGTCTTGGACCTTTTGTAAGATTTGATGAGGGGTTTCGATATGTATTGTTTGAGTGTGTTGTAAGGTGTTAATTTATGGTTTTGCAATAGATTTTCTTGCATGATTTCATCGCTATATTTCATGGTTTTATACTAGCATTACACACCCTCTATGTGTTTGATAAAATGTCCGGATGTGGTTTCTTGAGAAATTGAAGGTCCAAAGAATGAGACATGACATGATTGATGTTATGATGATGAAAGGATCTTAAGTATATGATAAAATCTATATAAAGTGTTACATTAGACCATGCCCGATCCGAGGGGACTAAGAGTCAAGATAACCTTGTCGAGAGGTTTGTACCTTGATAACCGAGATGGGGTTTTGTACTTATCAACCATGTGAAGGGTTTACATTTCACCAACAGGGTGATAAGGTGAAATTATCATTAACCATGTGAGGGGTTTGTACCACACCACCAGGGTGATGGGGTGAGACCATCATAAACCAACCAAGGGGTTTGTACTTTGGGAAATCTACCTTGGTCTCTTCTACACATATGATATCTTATATGAGCATGAGTTGCTTGAGCATATTTTGCTTATGCATTAATCATACATGTCATATTGTTATATTATGTCTATTGCCTATTGTTATGCATTTTGACTATGATTCCTATTTCTTGTTGTATCGCATCCTACATACTTAATACATTCAAATGTACTAACACATACTCTTGCCTACATGATATCACCATGTAGGAACTGGTGCCCATGCTGATCATCCTCCTCCTCGATGTGGCTAGTTCGGTACTACTCAAGCTAGTTAGTGAGTCCTCCACTTCGGGGACCTTAGTATATGTTGTTCTTATTATGTATTGAGACACTGTTCTTTATGATCTACTTTGACTATGAGGGTGAGCCCGGTTGCTTTGTCTTGGCCCCCGGTCTTATCTAAGTATTAGAGGTATTTGTTGGACATATTATGTATCTATGATATTAGCTTTGACTCCTTATCTCTTGATTATGATGTTATACAAGTTTTTCCTCTTAGCCCCTTTGCCCCTATTTACACTCTTTATGTTTTTTATATGCTTTTGCGATGGATGATGTATAATGACAAGTTAAGAGGCTTGTTTGGGGTTCCTTCAGGTTCCCCATTCGCCGTGTCACTAGGCCTTAGCTTGGGTTGTGACATCTTGATGCTTATTTTATTGCTTCCATGACTAAGGATGTGTAATGATGTTCTAAGAGGCTTGCTTGGGGTCCCTTCGGCTTTCCTCTTGCGCTATGTCATGTCTAGGCCTTAGGCTTAGGTCGTGACAAACCTATAAACTTAATTCCCTTTCTTGCCAAACCGGACCACACCCTACATCGGGGGCTTCCAAGAAAACCCATTCATCAACACAAGCACACATGGCGTACCTTAGCATCTAATGACACCATCTCCCCCTTGGGAGAAAATCCCTACTCTATTAAGTCGGAATCAAAGTCTTGCTTAACTAGAACTATTCACCTTAAGAAGATTCGGAACCAACAAAACCACTACACCACCATTCTTACTTCACCTAACTTCATCCCCAAAAGACTCACAAGCTCTTCCTCACTTCCAGGAAATAACCAACAAATCACCACCAAAGACCACCACAAACATAACAAGGTAGGGACTGAAGACCCTATTCATGAGACCTACGGGTATAGCCAATGCATAAATCAAACCAAAAGCACTAACCCAAATTCTAAATGTCAGAAAGAACATCAAGAACCCATCTATCACCAGAACAATACAGTAGAAATGGCTTGGGTTCAACACCCCTAGCTATTACAAGATGATAACCACAACCCTTAGAGATAAATTGGACCTTAATTCAAGAAATGGACCTACCTCTTCACTACCACCCAAGGATGGCGTTATTAAGTAATTGGAATTAACTCTATGGGTCCTACAAATAATGAAGACACAATATACATGCGACTAATCCACCCCAAGTATTACATCACAATCCACCACATCTAACCCAACAAAATCACAAGGCAAGACCTAAATGTAACATGACCACGGAATAATCTCTACGAGCTTTCTAGCAACAATAGACTCACTAGTAAGATTGTCACCAAAGAGAGGTTCATGTAAAAATTCGGACCACAAATGAAGTCCTCTAGCAACGAAAGGAATAATGAAAGTGATAGTGACCCCGTACCCATCAATGAATATACATCAAAGCCAAAGGAAACCTCAACATACCGGTAACAACATTGGCGCATCATCCCCTCCTTGCCTCCCTTGAAGAGCATAAAATTTAGTGTGTCGTGGGGCACCACCTTGGCCACCTCAAGCCTCTTGATCAACATGACCACCTTGTCCTTGTGATCGGCCATATTTACCTTTGTTGTGAGCATGTGGACAATTCAGAATTTTCTGGCCCACCTCACCACACCTAAAGCATGCAGCCATATTCCTCTAACATGTGCCACTATAATTCTTCCCACATTTTGAGCAGCTAAGATGAGTCACCTCATCATCTCCCCCTTTACTCTTATTGTATTTACAAGGGCAATCTATTACCTTATGACCCATCTCCCCACAACCATAACAAGCATTAGTACCCCCCAAACATGGGCCATTATGGCTGCTACCACATCTTGGGCACCTAGCATGAGGCATCACACCACCACCACCCTTGGGACTTTGTAATTTACCCCCAAAATGGAGCCTCTTGGCCTCACTACTCCTCCTCCTACCATTTGAAGTCTCAAGGGCACTCACTTGTTGATTGAGTTGATTCGTCAAGTTTGGCACTGTTTGGTCAAAACCCTTAGAGCATTGTGAACCTCCGCATTTGATATACCACCATCCTGAGTAGCTTGAGACATATTCTGAAATGTAATGACTAAAACAAGAAATAAGCCTTAGGGGACTTAACTCTATCACATGACATAGATCAAAAGAAGGGAAACATTTCCTAAAATGCCTCATAGCATCTAAACCATAGTCATGGAATGCTTCACAACCATGAATAAGACCCTAATCGACGCGATGAGTTGGACTCCGAGGACCAATAATAACCTACTACTCTGATACCAAGTTTGTCACAACCAAAGCATAGGGCCTAGACGTGACACAACGAATGGAGAACCCGAAGGGACTCCAAACAAGCCTCTTAACATATCATTACATATCATTAGTCACAAAATCAATTAACAACATAATTAGATTAGAAATAAGGGCAAAGGGGCTAAAGGGAAACTTTCATAACATAAACATCAAAACAAGAAAGTCACGGCTCAATACATCACATGTCCAATAACACTTCTAAAACTTAGATAGGAGCGAGGGCCAAGATAAGCAACCAGTCTCACCCTCATTATCAAGATATACATAAAGAAAGATAGTTTTAGTACATAACATGAGATTATAGACATTGTTCCTGGAATGGAGGACTCACCAATAGCTTGAGAGAAATTGTACTAGCCATGTGGAAGAAGATGCTCAAGTGGGACTTTGATTCCTACATGGTGACATCATGTAGGCATGGAGTATGAGTTAGTAGGTTTGAATTTACTAAGTATCTAGGATGCAATACAACAAGAGATAAGCAACATAATCGAAATGCATAACATAGGGAATGAATAAGCATATAGTAATATGACATGCATGGAAGATGCTTGAAGTAAATCATGTTTACATAGAATATAATAGATGTGCAAGAAGAGACCATCATTGTAGAATTCATAGTCTATTGAGGTACCCACCCCTCAATTTGTTGGTGGATCGTCTTACCCTACCACCCATGGTGATTGAGGTACAAACTCCTCAATTGGTTATCAAGGTACAAACTCCTTTATTGGTTGGTCGACCATCGCACTCTACCACCCATGGTAATTGAGATACAAACCCCTCAACCTGGTTATCAAGGTACAAAACCCTTGATTGGTTGGTGAATAACCGCACTCTACAACTCATGGTGATTGAGGTACCAACTCCTCAACTTGGTTATCAAGGTACAAACCTCTTGACATGGTTAGCTAGGCTCACAAACACCCGAGTAAGGCATGGTCAATTTCTAACAAAATATAGGAGAATTTAATAGACATGCATTCCTTTCATCATCATAAATTCATTCATCTCATAAGACATACATTAGACCTCCAATTGCTTAAGAAATCATAACCGAACATTTTATCAAACACTTGGTAGGTATGTAGTGCTAGGGTAAATCTATGCAATTTAGGGATGAAATCATGCAAGAAAATTCAATGTAAAACAATCCATCAATTCTCAGTAACACCCTCAAGCAATATACATCAAAACTCTTCATCAAATCTCAAACTCTTCATCAAATCTCACAATGGATCTTAGATTCGTAGATCAAAACCATGCTAAAACGGTCACAATTTCTTGAAACCCCAAAATATTTCATAGTCTAATTCATAATAAGCAAGACTCATAAGTAAATCAACTTGAAATCATGCAATTTAGGTAAAAAGGAAGCTTGGGATTCATAGGTGAAAGGAACCAATGAATGAAACCCACATACCTTAGATCTTGAATTTCTTGGAATTGAGTTGGGAAAGAATGGAAGCTTGGAAGATGGTCTTGGAATCCAAAACTTGTTCTTGAGTTTCCTTTAATTTGTATTGGGGTCTTGGTGGAGGCTATTGAGAGAAGTTGAGATGACAGTAATGAGTTTGATCTTATGGAATATGGTTTAATCTTTTGGGGAGGTTATGATGACATTGGAAGTCTACAAAGATCATTAGACTAATTAGAATTTAGGAAAATGTCATTTGTGAATGGATGGAAAAATTGATAAAGTGTTGCCTCACTGGAGGCTTGACTGGTTGTGTGGCACCCCACGGGTCATGTGGAGTACTAGTGAGACAAGACTTAGGCTCAAAATTGCAATTGGAACACTTGAGAAAAAGTTAGCGTCGACGTCACTTTGATAGGCCACTTTCACAGACCGTGTAGTGTTACACGACCCTTGTAGTGGTCCGTCCAACCACAATGAGAGAAGAAAATATGGCCAACCCACCTGACGCCCAAGTGTCACGAGCCGTCAGCCCTCACGGCCCGTTAAGGGTGCCCGTGGCACCATACTTGGTCAAAATCTCCCATCATACCAACCTTGCCTCTCTTGCACACCCCTACAACCCTCCACACGGTCAGTAGCAAGCTCCCCATCCCGTGCCATTGGCTGTGTCATATTCCTTAGGCAAAATATGGCCTTTTCCAGCCCCAAGCCATCTAAAGGCCCATCTAACACCGCACTGGTCGTCAAGCTGTCCGTGTGACATCACTACATGGGAGAGTCCCACAATAATGGTGATGACGCCTTCATCCGAACTCGAAGTGAGGTGAAGCCAAGTGCATAGGAAAGCTAAGTCAAAGTTCTTTCATTCGACATGTTGTGGGCTATCCAGTTACAAGTATGTTGAAAGTTATGCTCTTTTAAAGATGACCCTTGCATGAACCAACACCCGCAACTCAACTCGTAGGGAAGTCTTAAACTCGTCTATGTACTAGAAGTCTCCCAAGAATCTAATACACCCCCAACCTAACCAAATGAGTCTTGAAAAATGGATACATAAGAGCATGTAGTTACGGGGTGTCACAGTGGGAGAGGGTTTTTATCTCCTAACATTTTGGACCATCAAAACCTTTCTCTAATCCTCATTCTACGATGGGACTTATGGCTCGTAAGTCGCTCTACAAGACATATGATAAATCATATGCTCAAATTCTGAAATCATTATTTTCACCAAGCCAGTCCATCAATCCATGAAAATAATTTATGACACGTGGTGCCATTTACGACCTATAGCTTTCCTTAAACATACTGGTACTTGGAAAAATTCCAAATTTTATTTCTTAGGTATTTTAACACCCTCCAACACATGAGGCCTTGTAATATCATCCCTTTGGGAACATTAGTCTCTGAATATGCTAAAGGAAAACTCTAAGGAGTAGAACACATGCCTCATATGCAAAATTCCACATATTACCATGAATTTTTAAAAAACCATGCTTTAAATAACATTCATAATGCAAACTTAAAATCACATACTTATGCATAGATAATATGAACATGACATTCAAGGAGTGTTCCTAAATAGGATGATCATAGTACCTCAATCTTGATTAGAATGGAAGAGGTAGAGGTATTGCTTCTTGATATTGGCTTTGGCTTCCCAAGTGATGCTTTCGACTTGTTGGTTCCTCCAAAGGAATTTGACAGAAACGGCGTCTTTATTTCTCAACCTTGTCACATGCCTATCTAAGATTTCTACCGAAACATCCTCACAAACCAAATTCTCTTCAACATTGATCACCTCTAAGGGCACAATGGTATTAGGATCTCCAACACGTGTCTTCAACATAGAGACATGGAAAACCGAATGGATCATGCTCATTTACATGGGCAACTCTACTTCTTATTTAACATTACCAACACACCCCACCATCTGGTAATGATAACATGAAAAGCATAGATCAGCAACATGAGTAGCATTTACCCCTGAAGACCATCCATAAGGAGTCAAGCAAAAGATCTCCAAGACCTACAAGCAATGTTCATGAAAAAGGAAGCATTAGAGGAGCTTGAAGGTCACCAAATAAAGGCTTGCAATGTGTAGAAGGTTTGTCAAGGTGAGGAGAAGAAATAAAAAAAGGCCATGTGTGCAAATGGCTATTATTTGAATTCAAGGATTTGAAAATAAGGCAACCAAACAAGGCCCTTACTCATTAAGAGTAAAATAGTAAAGAAAATGTCTTCTTTTATTTATTTAGTATAAATAGTCATATTTGGAAGACTTAGACTGTGTTGAATATTGAATCTTCAAATTGTAGGATCTTCTTAGTGAGTAATTAGGCGGAACTCTTGGAATTGTTAGTTGACTTATTTGCTTGATTAATTAAAGTATTTTTCATTTGTGGTTCTTTGTTTCGTTTAATTTTTCTTACTAGGATTTTATTTGGGTTGTTGAAATTGATTGGGAGGTGAGGGTTTTAGTCCCTTGTTGCCCATAATTTCAATTGTTTGAATTTAATCTATATATTCTTTTATTTTGCTCCCGTTTCTCTTCTTTTCTTGTTTGATCTTTATCATTTGGTATCAAGAGCCTAGGTTTAAGTTTTTTTTTTCACAAATCTAGGTCTAAAAATTTTGATCCACTCAAATTTTCAAAATAAAACTAAAATTATCTTTATTTGATTTGTTATTTTTGACATTGATTCTTGTTCACTAGTGGTTTTTTAATCCTAAATCTCAAATATCATTCAATTTGGAGTTTTGGAAGTGAAGTTTTGAGCACTCAAGCTTTCCAAATCTTGAAAGTAGATTTTTTTTGATTGGGAAGAAATTGAAGGTTACTTATTATTTGGGTTTGTTCTCTATGTCAAGGGGAATCTAATCCTAAATGTTTAGCTAATTCCTAGTTGATTTGAAGGTGTTGGGATTTAGTGTGTCTTCTTTGTGTTCTAGGTGTTCTTGAAGATCTTCAAGTGTTTTTAAAGAAGAAGACCAAATGATACATTTGATCTACTTTTCTCAAGTCAAAACTGGTCAAAGGTATTTGTTCACCCTTAATGAAAATTTGAAAAAAAAATAAAAAATTAATTTTTTTAAAAAAATTAATGTCCATGTCAGCGCCAACTTAGCGCCAATCAGCACCACATCAACGTTCACCAATGAGCCAGTGCCCATCCCTCTCCAGATGTGCCACATGGCATATGTAGCCAAATTTTAAAGGCATAAAGTTGCAGGTTTTTCTTAACACACCAAAAATTTTTCAAAATGTTGGAGTTTTTTGGGCATAAAAATTATTCTAAATGTCCAAATGACATGATTTTTTTAAACAAAAATTTTATGATTCGATTCTCCAACTATTTAGCAAGTAATTAAATATTTAACTACTTTTTAACTAGTTTTAATCATCAAATCATCAAATCAAACCCCTTTCAAGTCATGAACACCTTAAGGCTTCAAAATGTTTTTTGAAGTGTTCGAACTTAATTCTTCTTCTTTGTCACTCAATTTTTTTTCATTGCTCAACTATTTAACAACTAATTAACATCTTTAATTACTTGTTAACTAGTTTCTAAAATATTAAATCATCTTTTTGATTCTTCAAATTAGGTAACAACTAATTTCTTCTACTTTTGTTATTTAGTTTTTTTGAGTCCGATATTTCTTGTTCCTCTTTCTTCTAATTTTCTTCTTTTATTCATGTTCATAAGCTTTTTTAAGTTATCATTCCTTCTAGATTCATAAGAATCTACTCCACCATGAAGGATAGATGACTTTGAATTGATTGAGTGGAGCTAGTTCACTATCAATTTCGACATGATGCCATAGAAGGTGCATTGAGAGTTACATACGAGTGACAGTGAGGTTTTTGCTACTACCTTTGTTTCTTGAGTATTGTAGCTATCATGCCTAATACAAGTTCTAATGGGTAAGGTTCATAGAACATCATGGAAACTCTTACTTACATCTCCAAACAAATAGCGAAAATGAATGGAAGGATATGTGGCATCGAGAAGAGGTTGGTACGGGTGGAGAATGAGAATCGAGAGAAAGCAATTTAACATGAAAATGAGAAGATAAAGAGGTTATCGATGCATGCCACCACCATTACCCCTAGACAAGCCCATGATCTATGTTTTCCTCCACAAAGCCGAACCTGAAGCTACCAACACCCCACTTTCCAAATGAACAACAATCCAAACCATCAAAGACAAGCTACATCAAATCCAAACCCCCAACTCTATCAACCTCCACAAAAGAATCTTACTTTTGTGGATCAAAAAGTCCACTATCAAACCCTATTCCAAAATGCATCAAATGCATCTTCTAATGAATGTCACCGATCACCTCAACCAAATGCACCACAAGTGGCCTACAAGATTCCCAGTACTAAAATTCTCTCTATGATGAAATGCATGGAGATCTCAACAATGATGAGTTTTGGGAGCAAGGGAGTGAGGATACCTATGGAGTACAAAAGGAAGGAGTTCGACCTCAAAACTTGGGGTGGGATCATGGCACGGGAGCCCGAGGGTATGGTTATAGAGAAGATAAAGTGGGGAATATAGGAGATAGGATGGCATATAGAGTAGACAAGATGGGAAATAGAGGAAATAGGTTTTGGGAGAGGAATGATCAAGATAGGGGCTTGAATACTATCAAGATTATACTTCCAAGGTTAGAAGGAAGTAGTCACCCCGATGAGTTCTTGGAATGGAAAATTCAAAGTTAGTGGATCTTTCTCACAAATAATATCTCGGAAACTTTGAAGGCGAAGTATGCTCTCACTCAATTTGAAGGGTATGCATCCACTAGGTGGGATTCCAAGAGGAGGGAAAGAGAGAGCCATCACATCTACGACTTACCTACTTGGCAAGAGTTGATTTCTCTTATGGAGTTGAGATACTTGACTCCAAACTATTACCAAGAGGTATTCAAGAAGGTGTTTATGTTGAGGAAAGGTACCAAATGTGTAGAAGAGTATTATGATGAATTTGAGAACTTGCGGATGAAGACTAAAATTGAAAAAAATCGTGCAATGTATGGTTATCCAATTTGTGTCAAACTTGAGGTATGATATCTTGAAGCCATTGAAGCTTAAGCACTATTAAAATCTTGAAGTGACTTTCCCTGATGCCTTAAAGGTAGTAGCGGATTTGAAAAAAGAAAAGTCATACAAGGCCAAAGGTTCTTCAACTTTTACGTGGGATAAAGGTCGAGATAATTAGAAGACAACATTTTCTAGTGAACAACCTAAGGGTGGTGGTCAAGCTACTCAAGTCAAGCTTAATTACAAATACAAGGCAAGTGAGAAACCACAAGGAGGTAACTATGCTAACCTAACTTTCCTCGTCCTTCTACAATTCAATGCTTTAGATGTCAAGGGAGGGGACATGTTGCTAGTGAGTTTCCTAATAGGTGGATGACTGTTGCACTTTAGGATGGCTATAAGACTTAATATGAGGAAGAGGGTGACGAAAGAAATGAGTGTGAGGAAGATAGAGGTGACGGAGATGCTTCGAGAAATGAAGAAGAAAGGTTGGATGAGAGGGTCAATTTTCCTTGCTTCATGGAGAAAGGAAAATATTTGTTTGATAATGATGAGGACTTGACGTTAAAATTCCAATCTTTCATATGCTGTGAGAAGATTCATAGGAGCCCTTTGCAAAGAAGAACTTGATCAAAGGGAGAATCTATTTCATGCTAGGTGTAAAATTCAAGATAAAGTGTGTTCTTTAATCATTAATAGTGAAAGTTGCACTAATACGGTGAGTAGTTTTTGGTGGAACGTATGCGAATTCCAACAAAAAAGTACCCAACCCTTGCAAGCTATAATATATCAATAAGAGTAGAGAAATGAAGGTCCTCAAACAAGTAAGTATTCAGTTTAGTGTGGGTAAGTACAATGATGAATTGACCTGTAATATTGCACCTATGTGGGCATGTCATATCTTATGGGGGAGACCATGGCAATGTGATAGGGATGTTGGGCACCAAGGAAGATCTAACAAATAAACTTTTGTGATTAAAGGTACAAAGTATGTTCTTGCACATCTCATTCCATACCAAATATGTGAGGATTATCGGGCTATGAAGGAGCTTCGGGAGAAAATAAAAGTGGAGAAGGCAAAGAGGGATGGTAGAAGTTCCATTATTGTTCCAATGGAAGGAGGTTTCTTCGCTAAAAATAAGAAGATATATGCATGATAGCAAATCCAAGCAAGTTTTTAAAGGGTATGGATGAGGGACACTTTCAAGTAAGCCTTGTCAACACCCATGATTAGTTGCATGCTAACCAAAATATTAGCACTTTGCCTAGTATTGCTTCTTCTCTCTTGCAAGATTATGAAAAGCAAGGCATGGAAAATGTGGTGGCAGATGCTCTATCAAGAAGGTTTGTGTTGGTAACTACCTTGGCTTCTAGAATGATGAGATTTGAGAGCTTAAAGGAATTCTATTCTAGGGATCTCGACTTCAAAGATACTTTTGATTATCTTACCCAAGGGAAGCAGCTTGACCGGTTTCACTTAGTTGATGTTTTTTTTTTCAAGGATGGACGAGCTTGTATTCCTATGAGATCATAGAGAGAGCTACTTATTAAGGAGGTTTATAGTAGTGGTTTGATGGGAAACTCTGGGGTACCCAAAGCTCTTGACATTCTAAATGAGCAATTCATTTGGCCCAAGATAAAGCATGATGTGGAGAAAATTTGTGGACAATATCTCAATTGTAAGCATGCTAAATCCACAACTCGACCCCAAGGTAAGTATACCCCTCTCCCTACTCCTAGTAGCCCATGGATGAACATCTTTATGGATTTTTGTTGGGGTCTTCTTAGAACTAAAAGAGGACATGATAATATATTTGTAGTAGTGGATAGATTTTCTAAAATAACTCATTTTATTCCATGCCATAAATATGATGATGCATCCCATGTAGCATTTTTATTTGTCATCAATAGTCTTAAATTGTATGAAGTCCCTCAAACCATTGTTAGTGATAGGGATTTCAAATTTCTTAGTCACTTTTGAAAGAGACTATGGGGTACACCTGGTACCAAACTTATGTTCTCTAGTTCTTGCCATTCTTAAATGGATGGACAAATTAATGTAGTGAATAGGACTCTTGGAAGCATGCTTCTATGCAAGATTAGAGGGACCCCAAATACTTTGGAGGGCCATTTGCCCTTGACTGAATTTGCAAATAATTGGTCCTTCCACTCTTCTATTGGAATGTCACCATTTGTGGCATGTTATGGCTTTAAACATTTGTTTCGACTAACCATGACTCAATTATCTTGTAATGTTGTTTTGAGACTAGACGTCAAGGAAAGGGCAAAAGATATGATGAGCATTCGTGACAAGGTTAATGAGGCCATTGAAAAGAACAATTCAAAGGTAGCTATTCGATAGAATTATGGGAGAAAAGAAGTGATCTTCAATCCAAATAATTGGGATTATTTTTGAAAAGAGAGGTTTCCACATGTTCAAAAGGAAAGTTAAGCCTAAGAGTAGATGGACCTTTCAATGTCCTTAAGAAAATCAATGGCAATACATACATGATTAACATGCCAAGTAAGTATAATGTTCATAATGTTTTTATTGTGAGTGATTCATCTCCTTGCGTTGTAGGTGAATCTTTGGATTCGAGGATGAATCCTCTTCAAGAAGGGAGGATAATAAAATGCTAAGCATAGTTGACACCAACAAGATGGCATGTACCCCTCAAGATCATTCACAAAGAGGCAAGCAAAAGTTCTCCATGACCTACAGGAAATGTTATTGAAAAAGGAAGCATCTGAGGAGCTTGAGGGTCACCAAAGAAAGGCTTATAATGCATGAAAGGTCTATCAAGGTGAGGAGAAGGAAAAAAAGAGGATATGTCTGCAAATGGCTATTATTTGAATTTAAAGATTTGAAAAGAAGGCAGCCAAACAAGGACCTTACTCATTAAGGTTAACATTGTAAAGAAAATGTCTTCTTTTATTTACTTATTATAAATAGATCATATTTTATCATTTGGAAGACTTAGACTATGTTGAGTATTGAGTCCTTAGGTTGTACTATCTTCCTAGTGAATAACTAGGGTGAACTCTTGGAATTACTAGTTGACTTATTTGCTTGATTAATTAAAGTGCTACTCATTTGTGGTTCTTGGTTTTCTTTAATTTTTCTTAGTAGGGATTTATTTGGGTTGTTGAAATCGATTGGGAAGTGAGGGTTTTAGTCCCTTGTTGCCCATGATTTCATTAGTTTGAATTTTATCCACATATTCTTTTATTTTGTTCCCTTTTCTCTTCCTTCCTTATTTGATCTTTTTTAGGTAAGGCCCTACGTACCCAGGGCTTAACTTTCCCTTCTTTCCAAATCTGACTACATCCTTCATTGGTGAAACCTTTAAATACACCAAATCATCAACTTCAAATTCAAGGTCTCTCCTCCTAGTGTCTGCATAATACTTTTATCGACGTTGGGTCATCTTCAATCTTTCCCTTATCATCCTCACTTTCTCCAAACAACCATAACCAAATCCAGACCTAAAAAAACCATCTATCCCTTCTCAAATCATCCAATCAGAGATCAACAATGCCTCCCATATAGAGCTTCAAACGAATCCATTCCGATGAAAGAGTGGTAGCTATTGTTATAACAAAACTCAATTAGTGAATGATATTCTTCCTAACTACCTCTAAACTCCAGACACAAGCCCAAAGTACATCCTCAGGATTCTAAATGGTTCGCTCGGCTTAACCATCCATTTGCGGGTGAAATACCATACTAAGTTTGACTTTAGTACTATGGCCCTTTTGAAAGGAACTCCAAAAGTGTGAAGTAAATTGACCGCCACGATCAGAAATATTGGCCAATGGGACCCATGCAATTTAACCAACTCATGAATGCACAACTGATATGTTGTCAAAATAAAATACATTTGATACTTAAAACTTAGAATTTTGTATGTTCTCAATGCGACATTTATGATTTTTATGTGCTTTTGGTGTTTAGTTTGTAGGAAAGCAGGTTGGAATGATTTTGGGGCAAAATTGCAGTCTCTTCTGGTTTTTGATGGTTTACGGGACCCTTTACAAGTCGTAGAGGATTCTACGAGTCATAAAGTGGGTTTCATAAGGATATTTAGTGAAAGACGATATCTGAAGTTCAGCTATACGAGACCTTTATACGAGTCATAGATCCCTCTACGAGTTGTATAGAGTGGTTTCATGAAGAATTTCAGTGAAGGACCAGTTGATGCAGATGAAGTCTATGAGAATGCAATATGAATCATGAATCATTCTATGACTCGTAAAGTGGATTCATGGCAGTGAAGTCCAAGATCTCAAGAGCTGAATACGAGACCTCGATTACGACTCATAAATCAGTTTACGAGTCATAAATGCCTGTCATAGAAAGTCATCGACCATTTTTTCTATTTTTAAGGACTTGTTTGTAAATAATATAAATAGTAATATTTTGGTCATTATTCAGAGGGACAGTAGAGAACGTCATTAGAAAGTACTTTTAGGGTTTTTACTTGGAGACTTCAATTTTGGAGGAGAATACACTTGTGGATTCATTGTATCTTCAAATCTTGTGATTCTCAATATATTTTGTATTTGCTTGTTCTTCAATTCAATTGGGTAAGTGATTAATCATATTTTGTCAGTTCATGATTTCTTCATCTACCCATAGCATGAGTAGCTAAATCTACAATTTGTGGTTATGGGAACCATGAATATCTAACCAAATAAACCTGGATAATTTGCATTTCTTGGAATGGGTATTTATATGTATTAATCAATTCACTTTGTTTTGCATGTTTTCTAGTGGTGGCCAATATCAGAACTTGCGTAGCGTTACCTTCTCGATCCAGGTGGTAAATAAATGGGAAAAGAGATTAATTAACAGGATTTGATGATCTGTTCTCATCTAATCAGCCGTACTAGACCAAAGAGAGGTTAACTGGGACTGTAAGTAATGGTTAGTATTGCACACTATTGAGATAGGCCAAGTCACATAGTGAAATTAGCCTCTCACCTTTGATTAAAGGGCTTGATGAACTTTAACTACCGTCCTACATGCTATACTCTAGTCAATAATTTGGTTATCTGGGGATATTGAGTTGGTGAATCATGGGAAAAATAATTCCCAAGTTGCTCTCTATTATTGATTGTCTTTTTCTTTAGTTAGTTTAGTCTATTTTCTTGTTGAATGTTGCAAACCCCCTCCCTTTGGGGAAATGAGTCGTTAATTACTTGAATTGCAATTGGTGAATTCATTGTGAGTCTGTATTTTCTGTGGGATCCGACCCTAATCTTGGTTAGGTTTTATATTTTACAATAGCCATATTTATCTCCAAAAGAGAGGTGTAAATTGGACGTGATCAATGATTATGGCGTCATTGCCAGGGAATACGACTAGACTTAATTGAATTCACTAGTAATTGTAATTCAAATGTTAATCCCAAGTTCCCTTGTATTTTACTTTTGTTTTATTTTTATTTTTGTTTCTTTGCAGGGTATACTAGTAGTGTATGCCCAACACTAGGAGTCAAGGCAACCCCTTAAATCCACTTGATCAAGAGATCCAAAGAAATACAAGAAGAACGACCCAAGAAAATGCTAACATTGTGGCTAATGCATCCTTGAATAGGAATGACAATCCAACTACTTTGGAGAATATTCCACAGCCTCGGGATTTCAATGACAATGCATACTGATTGAATCAATATAGGTTGAACCCTATGGATATGGATGTGACAGGGGCTATTGCGTTTCCACCACTACAGGCTAACACAAAGTTTACAGTTTCTAGTTGATTACTTTAGATGTTGCAAAACCATGGATTATTTGCGAGCCTGACATAAGAGGATCCACATAGCCACTTACACAGTATGGCATTTGTTTGTAAGAGTATGATGAGGACACAAAATTGGTCTATAGATTTTGTGGGACTTCGTGACTTCTCATTATCTCTTATGGGTAATGCTGTATTATGGCTATCGGAGCATCCACAAGGTTTGATCGTGTTGAACAGAATTGCAAAAGGCTTTCTTAGCAAAGGTACTTCATTTAACCAAACAAGCTCAAAATGAAGGACCAGATCAATCAATTCAAGAAATTCCATGGCGATTCAATCCTTGATATGTGGGAGGGATACAATAGATGCTTGAGGAACACAACAAACCCTAAGATTCCTGGGAATCTCTTGGTGGAAAAATTCTATCGAGCTCTAGATGCTAATAGTCAAGCATGTGCTGATGCTATCTTGGAAATCGGTTTGTAGAACAACCATTCGCAGAGATTCTTAAGAACATGAACATAGTAGTGAAATCCAACCATGTATGGAAACCTAGGAATAAACATTTAATGAATTGTGCGAGCACTGTTGATATGAGTTCTAATCAAGAAAATATATCCCCGCAAAGTTATCATACGGGAGATAAGAACTCAAGAATTGAGGGGATGCTTGACTAGTTGTTAAAGTGTCACAACCCCAAAAAGTACCTAAAAATGTGCCTTAGAAATTGTCAGAATCATAATTCTCATATATTTCAAAATTCCTGCGTGATATAAGTTTGACTTCATATTCTTGATCAGGGGGTCAACTTAAGTGGGAAATGGGTCTAACCCCGATTTTATGCAACCATAGCAAATTTTGAAATTTCAAAGTTTGACGAAAACAATGTTCAGGCGCGTTTTCAAAGTTTGACGAAAATGGTGTTTAGGCGCGTCCCTTCTGCGACACGCCTCAGTGTATTTTGTGCCTAGTAATTTTATTCCGGTCCAAGGCTTTTGAGTCTTGGGCCTAAGCCTTCCCATGTGTGAAAATACCTATACTTAGCCTTTTTTCACCCTCATATCTTCCAAGACATTCCCAAATACTCGCCAAACACTTAGACAATATTTCATCTCCTAAATTCAAGTCTCAAAACTCATTCGGATCTAAGGATTTTCTCTCAAGCTTCAACTCTCCATCTCCAATCTTCTTTAAGGATTCTCCGAAAGCTAAGGTCTGTGGGTTTCTTTCATGGGTTTCAAAGTTTGCATGATTTAAAGTTGATTTACTCGTGGGACTTATTTATTATGAAATTCACTGCACATTATGCTGGTGTTTATGAAATTGTGATTGTTTGACATGTTTTGAGCTATGAATCTAAGATCTATTATAAGACTTGATGAATGGTTTTGATGTATATTTTTTGCATGTGTTACCAAGTATTGATTGATTATTTAACATTGGATTTACTTGCATGTTTTCACTCTTGAATTGCATAGTTTTATTCTAACACTACACACCCACCAAGTATTTGATAAAATATCTAATTTATGATTCTTGAGTTGTTGAGGGCCTAAAGCTTGACATATAAGATATATGACTTTATGATGATGAATATATGTTATATATGTGTTATTTCATGATAAGATTCTATAGTGTTACATGTTGACCATAACCTTGTTGGGGGTTTGTACGTTGATCACTTTAATGGAGGGTGTTAATCCATTAACTTTATTAAGGGGTTGGTACCTTGACCACTTTGATGGAGGGTGTTAAGTCCATTAACCTTGTTGGTGGGCTGGTAACTTGACAACTTTATTGGAGGGTGTTAAGTCCATTAACCTTGTTGGGAGGTTAGTACCTTGACTACTTTGAATGAGGGCGTTAAGTCCATTAACCTTGTTGAGAGGTTGGTACCTTGACTACTTTGATGGAGGGTATTAAGTCCATTAACCTTGTTGAGGGTTGGTACCATGACCTATTTGATTGAGGGTGTTAAGTCCATCAACTTATTGAGGGGTTAGTACCAATATTCTGTCGCTATTCAACAGCTAAATAGTCAGTCTAGACTTGCGTCAATGCAACTGGATCAAATCCAAAAAGATATGATATCAAGTACCAAAAATGGCAGAATTTGGTGATGATGATGCACCAGAGCTTGAGGAAGTGTGATTACTCAAGCTAGCGAAGTCGTGCCATAACAATAAATCAGGTGCTACTTGGGAGGCATCCCAAGGATTTTTGATGTTTTAACTTAGTTTTGAGTTTATTTTCAATTTCTCGATTCTTAGCTAGAAGTTTAATTGTGTTTTGATTGCTACTTTTAACAATGGGTTTGGTGCATATAAGGGGCAAGTGAATTTTATGAAGAGTATGTAGGTAAATGACTAAGGCAGCAGATTTTCATGAGAAATGCATCAGGTACAGTTCCTATGAATAGGCTTACGTGTCGTATTGCACTTTACGAGTCGTAACCCTATCTCGTAGAGATTTCAAGTAAGCATGAAAGTGTGCAATCATCCCCCGAGCCAACTTTACGACTCATAGATCAAACTACGAATCATGAATGGGGTTTGTGGAACTTTGATAAGATTCTGTTGAGAGGTCTATGAGACCAGGACTTACGAGTCATAGATCCATCTACGACTCGTAGTAGGGGTTTCATAAACCTAAACCCTTGTAATTTTGACTGTGACCCGATAAAGGTATAAAAAGGGGGGGGGGCCAAAATATTTTGACTCACTTTTGACCTATTTGACCAAAATACCAAAAAGTTTCCCCTCCTTCTATTTTCTGATCACTTTTCTGCTATCATTGTCCATTTTTGGCATGATTTATTACACCTAGGGCTTTGGGTTCAATCATCTTCTCTCTTTTTGTTCTTCAAGTTATTCTTTATTTATGGTAAGTTCTTGATTTAATTCTGATCAGTAATTTTTCTTGATTAGTACTTGTTTGACTTGATAAGCATACTGAGTTGGTATTTAATTATGACATCATTGTTGGCTTTAAATTGTGAATGTGAAATAGGATTGCCATGGATTGAATTGAATATTTGATTCAGAAAATTAGCTATTTTAGGCTCTATGATGGATAATTATTGTTTCTATGGATCATGATTCTTTTTTGATTAAATGGTTTTGAATAGTTTATGAGTGTAAATTGGTTATCGCTAACATAAGAGTATGATAATGTTTGGACTAAATTGAGATAGTCGAAATTGTAAGGTGATTGATATTAGATCATTTTCGATATGGGTGATTATATGTTGAACATGTTTGGGGTTTGTTTTTATGTGCTTAACACATTAGTGCTTGTATGCTTTCTTCAATGCTGGTAGGATAATGTTTGAAATATTTTTGGGGTCCGTGTGATGGACTTAGAAATATCAAGTACCTGTGATTTCTTGTTCACGATCGTCTTTTATGACTTGTAGATGAGTCTACGAGTCATAATTTCCCCTCGTGGGAGATTCTAAATACTTGATAATTTGGGTATTCATCAAATAAGACCTTCTATGAGTAGTAGATCACTTTACAACTCGTAGATAGGTCTCATAGACCTTTGCCTGTTTTGAATTACTCTTTGGAATTTTATACAAACCTAGTTTATGGCTCGTAAATCAATTTATGAGAAGTACCTAGGTCTCGTAAACTTTTATAGTGAATATTATTATTCTGAAGCACTGGTCTACAAGAGCACTTTACAACTTGTAGTTCTCACCATGAATCGTAAATGACCTCTCAAAAAGTCCTCCTACAACTGATTCAATAAAGTTTTTGTGTTTTATTTCTTCATTGTTAGGGCTAATTGTGGTTCATGTATGCTTAGTTTTCTGATATTATGGCTCCTAAAGGAAATTTCTCGAAGATTGAGGCTTTTAGGAGGAAGCTCAGGGATGAGCCTATAAATGATGATCATTCAGGTGATGATCAGACCCCTCAGTTAAGTGCGTCATTGGAGGTGTATGATGCCCAGCCTGACCTAGAGATACCTCGAGCATAGACTAGAGTTGTTGCTAGGTCTAGGAAGCCTCAAGCTCAAAGCAATAGTCCTTCCCAGTCTAAAGAGGAAGGTAGTGAGGAGATGAGGAGTAGCATGCCCCAAATTACCCCTTCTAGGGAGAAGCAGAGTTCAGAGGAGGCGTCCAAGGATAGAGGAGATGTCGAGTCCTTTGTTATGCCATCTTCATTATCAGCACTGGATGCTACTACTCACCGATAGTGCATCTAGGGTGTGGAGGCCATATTTTTGGAGGGAATGTAGCCCAAGGTGAGGGAAAACCCACCCGTTCAATATATGAAGAGCCCAGGGTTATTGATGATGGACTTAGCTGTGTCCCAAGTCTACAGGACACGATGATATGATATGGGTTGAGGTGGCTAGCAGAGTCTCGTGGATGATACTCCCCGATGTGGGGGTAGAACCATGAGGGGCTTGAACTCCTTAGTTGTCCATGGCCCTTGCCAACAGCATGATCACATTCTGATACTTGACATGAGTGACTCTGTAAAAACCAACTTATGGTGGTAGGAGAGATGAAGAAATAAGCTTGGAAATTTGAAATTATTGATGTGGGGTCCTAAGACTCATAAAATGGATTACAATGTGTAAAGTTGGTTCGTAGAACCTGGCAGACTTGATGAGATTTGGGATCTTTTTGAAGTTCAATCTATGACTCATCAGACGACTCATAACGTCCTCTACAAGTCGTAGAAGGTCTCGTAGAATGGGAATCATTAAAAAGGGAGTCTCTGAAGTTTGGAAAAGGCCATCAGACGAAACCCATCTAGGCTCGTAGATGAGGTCTCGTAGACCTACCTAGCCAGGATTTTGATTAGGGTAAATTTGACCTTTCCTATTTTTCTAAGTCCAAGCTACTTCATTTTGGCCACATCTATGTCCCCTATCAACTTATACAACCCTACTTCATCTCATTCCTCCTCATTGTAAAAACATCAAAGTCTCAAAAAACTCTCAAGCTCTTCCATGCTTTCAAGTAAACAGTACAAGCTAGGGTGTCAAATCCTCCATTTCCAAATCATGGTTCCACCAACATTATTACACCAAGGTATGTGGGTTTGATTGTGGGAACCTTCCTTCTCATAAGTCTAACGAATCTTCTTCTCAAATTATATGGATTTATGGATTATTTCATATGTATTTATGGACTCTTACTTATGGTGTTATCATTATGCATTGTACATATGGTTTCTATTTGGGTTCTCCATGTAATGATTTTATTATGCTAAAAATATTATTTGGGTTTGACATTGTGATGTATTTTAGGATATTAAAGTCTTGTACTCTATGATGCTATGAAAAACTACGAAGGAACTTATGGGTTTTAGTTGGTTTTCATGATACCCAAAATAAGGGTTTTACTATAATAATGCCTGGTTGATTTGAATAACTTTAAATGAATTGATTTTACTGCTCTTTTTTTCATAGTCTTGAATGGCATGATTTTAAGTACATGTGCATATACCCATCATGTTTGACTAAATCTGCTTGACAAGGATTCCTATGTTGATGAAAGATTATTGCATGAATTTCAACACAAGCATGTTATTATAAGTTATGGGCTCCTAAGCATGCATTGAATTCATGAAAAGTTCATATAATTTTCAAGTGAAATGTTGAGCCCTTATACTATATATTCTACCCTCTTGCGAGTAAATCATGTCTACATGAAGGGGTCACAAATTATAACTATTTTACCCTCATGTACTAAACTATCTAATGCTTACTAGAAGGGGCCATGTATGCTACAATCTCTACCCTCATGTATAATCAATTCCTACTAGAAGGGGTCATGTCTATTCTATGTTTTTACCCTTTAGTACAAGGTATATGTCACGTGTAAGGGTCATGTATTTGAATGAGCTACTTATGCCTTGTTATCATGTTCTATAAGTTATGCAAGTTATGATTATATCAAGTATTTCATCAGACTAGATCTAGTACTAAAAGAGGCTTAAGGTGGGGGCTCGACTCAAGGGGTCCTTATATAAAGTCTTGGTCTCTTGACTATGTGCCACCATAGGCTTATATTATTTCTCTAAATGAGCTTTTACTAGTGGATCCAACTAGGTCATGTTACCCACTATGTGGGGTTATACTTAGTTTGCCTTGGCAAGTAGACAAGTCATTTATTTGGTGTGGAGGGAACGTCGAGATTCCAGGTAGTAGCTCTCTTGTTCTTATATGTATTTTAGGGTCTTCTCCCATATATGTATGATATATTATGCAAGTTTGACTATCTTTATGCATGTTTTAACTTAAGCATTGATTATACATGCCATATTTAGCCTATGTCTATTGATTATGGTTATGCATCTTGATTATTATGGCTTATGATTCTTGTTGTATTACACCCGCATACTTAGTAATTCCAAGTACTAACGATACTTTTTGCCTACAAATCTAATTATGTATGGATCAGAGCTCCTATTCATCCTCATCCTCCATGTGCCGAGTTGATATCCATGAGGACTACTATTTGTGAGTCCTCTATTTCGGGGACAACATCCATTTTATTTTCATGCTTTTGTTAAAACTTACCTATTTTAGATTTTTTGTCTTTTGAAGGTGAGCCCGGGAAATGTCTTGGCCCCTATTCCACTAATATTAGAGGTGTTGTTAGATATGGAAGTTTATGTATTGATATTGACTCTTATTATTTTTATGTAATTGTGAAGACTGTCCTTAGTCCTTTTTCACTTCTATGCTTGTTGTATGTTCATGGATGTAATGGAAGTCCCAAGTCCCTAAATGCCCCCATAGCGTGAGTCATACTTACCTGTCTCTTAGACTTATTTGATATGTGATTCAGGAAAATCCTCTTCCCTAAATGTTCTCCATAGCATGAGTCCAAAGCCTCGCTTGCCTTTGATATTATGTGTTATGTGCTCATTTCTCTTTTATGTTTTCACTGAAGCCAAGGATGTGCTATGCATGCTTAAGAGGCTTGTTTGGGAATGCTCTCGGGTTCCCATTTGCCATGTCACGTCTAGTCTCTAGGCTCAAGTTTTGACAAGCTTGGTTTCAGAGCACTAGGTTTATAAATAATCCTTGAAAATCCAAACACCACGTCAAGTAGAATCTTTTTCATGGTTGTGAAGCGCACCACAACTATAAATGGGATGCTTTGAGGCATTTTAGGAAATGATTCACTTCTTCATGATATATGTCATGCCTTAGATTGAAAATAAGATTTCCTTTCTCAACAGGTGATCTTTTGCTTATATAGATCATGCCATAACCAAGGAGAATGGCTCAAAGAGCTCCCACACCCGAGGAGGACCCAGCCCATCCGACTCCTTAAGCTCTCCAAGAGGAAGGGCTTACGCATGTTGAATATCAAAATATCATCTCCATGTTGGCACAAGTCATGAACAACTAGTTTAATCAAGGAGCCCAAGCTCCTCATGCTCCCACCTCGTCTTCACGAGTTAGGGATTTCACAAGAATGAACAATTCGGAGTTCCATGGCTCCAAAACGGAGGACTCCCAAGAATTCATTGATGAGACATAGAAAGTGCTTGCTTTTATGGAGGTGAGTTCAGAGGATAAGGTGAAACTTGCAACATATCAACTCAAGGATATTGAACAAGCTTGGTTTACTCAATGGAAACTTGAGAGGGAGAATGATTATCCCATCCTATGGGAGGAGTTTAAGGCCTCCTTCCTCAATCAATTCTTCCCCATTAAATTGAGAGAAGCAAAGATGATGGAGTTCATGAACTTCAAGCAAGACTCCATGAGTGTGAGGGAGTATTCCCTCAAGTTTAACAAGGTCTCCAAATATGCTCCTTACTTTGTTGACAACTCTAAGGCAAGGGTGAACAAGTTTGTGTCAAAGGTATTCGACTTGGTAAATGAATAATGTCACACCGCTATACTTGTAGGTGATATGAAAATGTATTGGCTCATGAATTATGTCAAGAAACTCAAAGGAGAGAAGCTTAGGAAGAGAAGGAGTAGGGTGCCCATGAGGGTTAGGTATGATGGTGATTTTCAAGGTACTGAGGATGGCTATTTCTATAAGTTCACAAATTCCAAGGCCAGGGTCTTTCAATTCTCAAAACAAATGGTTTGATATTGATAGGGTGCCTAACCCTAAGATTCAAGGAGGCAATGGTGGGATGACTCTTCCAAGGTGCCCAAAGTGTGGAAGAAATCATAATGAAAAATACTTGAGGGATTCGAATGGTTGTTATGGGTGTAGACCACAAGCTTGTTGATTGCCCCTTCGCTCAAAACAAGGGAAAGGATGGTCGACCTGGAGGGCAAGGTTCTCAAGTTGATCAAAGGTCAGAAAGAGGCCAATAAGGGGGTGCTCCACATCATAATTCGTTTTACGCCCTTCAAGGGAGGCAAGGAATAGAGGAGGTGCCCGATGTTGTTACCGATATGTTAAAGGTTTATGATTATGATGTGTATGCTTTATTGGATTCGGGTACTACTCTTTCTTTCATTATTCCTTTTGTTTCTAACAAGCTTAATGTGTGTGCCGAGTTCTTGTCTGAATCCTTTGAGGTGTTTACCCCTATTGGTAAGTTCATTCTCTGTAGAAGGGTCTATAGGAGTTGTCCCGTGTCTATATTGCATAAAATGTTGCCTTGTGGTTTTGTTGAACTTGACATGGTGGATTTTAATGTCATTCTCGGGGATAGATTGGTTACATGCATATCATGCTTCCATTGATTGTAGAACTCATAGTGTTAAGTTCCAATTTACTAATATCCTATCTTTGAGATGGAAGTTCATAATTTAATGGTTAATGGTGGGTTTATTTCTTGTCTTAAGGCCCAAAAATCAATTACTAACGGTTGCATTTACCATCTTATAAAGGTTGGGATATTATGTCTAAAGTCCCTCCTATTGAACCAGTTTTGGTTGTCAATGCATTTCTTAATGTCTTTCACGATGAACTTCTTAGATTCTTTCCTGAAAGGCAGATAGATTTCGTTATAGATCTCCTCCCCGATACTCAACTCATTTCTATTCCTCCTTACCATACGGCCCAGGCGGAATCAAAGGAGTTAAAGGACCAATTGAAGGATTTGTTATCAAGGTTTTTATACGGCCTCTTAAGTCATGTTAGGGTGGATCAATGTTGTTGATAAAGAAGAAAGATGACTTACTTAGAATGTTCATCGACTACCGACAACTCAATAACGTCACAATAAAGAACAAGTATCCCTTTCCAATAATAAATGACCTATTTGATCAACTAAAAGGGGCTAGTAATTTTTCTAAGATTGATCTTCTTTTCGAAAACCACTGAATGAGGGTAAGGGAGTGTGATATTCCCAAGATGGCTTTCCGAACTAGATATGGGCATTTTGAATTTGTAGTGATGTCATTTGGTTTAACAAATATATCATCAATATTTATGGATCTTATGAACAGGGTCTTTAAACCCTACCTTGACATGTTTGTGGTGGTCTTCATACATGATATATCGATTCATTCCTGGAGTGAAGAAGCGTATGTAAAACATTTGAGAATAGTGTTGCAAATGTTGAGGGATGAGAAGTTGTTTGCTAAATTTGATAAATGTGAATTTTGGTTGAAGAAAGTTTCATTCCTAGGGCATGTGGTCTTGGGTGATGTAACTAAAGTGGACCCTAAGAAAACAGAAGTGATAAGGAATTGACCTAGGACCTTGACTCTAATGGATATTAGGAGTTTTTTGGGCTTAACGGGGTATTACAAGAGGTTTGTGAATGGTTAATCCTCAATTTCTTCCCCTTTGACAAAATTGGCTCAAAAAAGGGGAAAAATTGTGTGGACCGATGAATGTGAAAGGAGTTGTCAAACCTTGAAAGATAAGCTTAAATTTGCTTCTATTTTGGCTCTACCTGAAGGGGTTAGAGGGGTTCGTGGTTTATTGTGATACTTCAAGGATTGGTTTGGGGTATGTGTTAATGTAAAATGTAAAAGTCATAGCATATGTTTCTCGAATATTGAAGGTGTATGAGCGTAATCATCCCACCCATGATCTTGAGTTAGCAGTTGTGGCATTTTCTTTGAAAGTATGGCATCATTAATTGTATAACGTTG
Source organism: Solanum clarkiae (assembly GCA_011800125.2). Taxonomy (NCBI): domain Eukaryota; kingdom Viridiplantae; phylum Streptophyta; class Magnoliopsida; order Solanales; family Solanaceae; genus Solanum; species Solanum clarkiae. The sequence continues at coordinate 41,528 of JAABOM020063594.1, read as the reverse complement.
ATGTAGATGTGTTCACCAACCAAAAAATTCACTAATACATGTTCACACAAAGGGATCTCAATTTAAGGCAATGAAGGTGGTTAGAACTCCTCAAAAACTATGACATGAGTGTGCACTATCATCCCAGCAAAGATAATGTTATGGCAGTTGCTAAGTAGAGTGCCCATGGGAAGTGTAGCTCATATTGGTGATGGCAATAAGGAAGTGGCTAGAGAAGTTCACCTATTAGCTAGGTTGGGAGTTAGGTTGAATGAAGTTGAAAATGAAGGTGTGGTGGTTATTGATGGTTCCAAATCCTCTTTGGTTGAAGAGGTCAAGTCCAAGCAAGACCTTGACCCCACCTTACTAGAATTGAAAGCTTTGGTAAAGGAAGGTAAACCAGACGTTTTCTCCCAAGAGTGAGATGGTGTCCTTAGATACCAAGGTAGGTTGTGTGTACCTAATGTTGATGGGGGTAAGGGATTTGATCTTGCAAGAGGCACATAATTCATCCTACTCTATTCATCTCAGTTCTACGAAGATGTATAGAGACTTAAGAGAGGTTTATTGGTGGGGTGGTATGAAAAGAGATATTGTTAAGTTTGTAGTTGGTTTTCACAATTGGCGACAAGTCAAAGATGAACATCAACGGCCGGGTGGCTTAGCCCAAGACATAGAAAACCTACTTGGAAGTGGGAAGAGATCAGTATGGATTTTGTGATTGTGTTGCCAAAGACTAGGAAGTACTTTAATTCTATTTGGGTTGTTGTTGATAGAATAATAAAATTGGCTCACTTTCTACTGGTTAGAGAAACTTATGGTGTCTAAGATTATGCCAAGATATTTATTCATGAGTTGGTCAAAAATTACATAGGGTACCATTATCTATTATTTCAGATCATGGTGCTCAATTCACTTCTAACTTTTGGAGATCCTTCCAAAAGGGTCTTGGTACAAAAGTCAAGCTTAGCATGGCGTTTCACCCTCAAGCGAATAGTCAAGTGGAAAGGAAAATTCAAACTCTTAAGGATATGCTTAGGGATTATGTTTTGGAGTTCAAAGGTACTTGGGATAAATATCTTCAACTTTTTGAGTTTACTTACAATAACAGATATTACTCTAGCATTGGAATGGTCTTCTTTGAAGCCCTATATGGTTTGCAATGCAGGTCCCCCAATTGGGTAGTTTGATGTGGGGGAAAATGCTTTATTGGGACTGGATTTGGTCATAGAGACTTTGGAAAAAGTGAGGTTGATAAGGAAGAAACTAAAGATGGCTCAAAGTAGGAAAAAGTCCTACTCCAACATAAGGAGGAAAGATTTTGAGTTTGACATTGGTGATTGGGTGTATTTAAAGGTCTCACCCATGAAGGGTTGATCCAGTTTGGCAAGAAGGGAAATTTGAGCCCTAGATTTGTAGGGGCTTATAGTATTGTGAAAAGAATTGGTAAGGTTGGCTATGAATTCGAGTTGCCCCCACAGATGAGTATGGTTTATCTGGTCTTCCATGTGTCTATGTTAAGAATGTGTGTAGGTGACCCATGTTCTATAGTACCCTTGGATATTGTAGAAGATAACTTGACTTATGAGGAATTCCCAGTGGAAATACTTGATAGACAAGTGAAGATGTTGAGAAACAAAGATGACACCCAACAAAGTCCTTTGAAGGAACCAATAAGTTGAAAGTGCCACATAGGAAGCTGAAGTTGATATCAAGAAACGATATCCCCATCTTTTTCATTCCAATCAAGCTTGAGTGATATGATTTTCCCATCATAGAATCTCCTCTCCTTGCATGCCATTTTCATGATGTTCATACATGTTCATGTGAATCTGAGGTTGCATTAAGTGCTATTTGGAACATGGTTTAAAGATTTTGAATGGTGCATGTATTGGCATATGGTGCATGAATCCATTCCGAGGAGATTTTCTTAGCACATTCAGAGACAAATGTTTACAAGAGGGAAATAATGTAAGATCCTACTTATGGGGTTAAAAGAGATACAAAATAATAAGCTTGGAAATTTGAAATGTCGACGTTTAGGAAGGGCTCCTACGAATTGTAAGATAGACTACAGGCAAGTGGCTTTGTAGAACCTGGCAAACTTGATAAGATTTGGGATCTTTCGGAAGTTCAATTTACGACTTATCAGATGATCCGTAAAGTCCTCTACAAGTCGTAGAAGGTCTCATAGAAAGAGAATTAGTAAAAATGGAGTCTCTGAGATTTGTAAAAGGCCATCAAACTAAACACATCAATGGCCCGTAGAATGTTCTACGACCCATAGATGGTGTCTAGTAGACCTGTTCGGCTAGGATTTCAATAGGAGTAAATTTGACATTTCCTCTTTTTCTAAATCCAAGCAATGTTGTTTTAACCCCATCTATGTCCCTTATCAGCTTATACAACCCTAATTCAGCTCATTCCTCCTCATTCCAAAAACACTCTAAGTCTCGAAACTTTCTCAAGATCTTCAAGGCTTTCAAGTCAAGGGTGCAAGCTAGGGCTTCAAATCCTCCATCTCCAAATTAGGTTTCTGAAACTTACGCCAAGAAGTACCTGAAAACGTGCCTCGGAATGCCCAAAATTTTAATTTTCATATATTTTAAAATATGTGCACAATATCAAAAATTCAACTCCATATTCTTGTTCATGGGGTCAAAATTAGGGGGAAAAGGGGTCTAACACCAATTTTAGATCCACCAATCACATTTTCAAATTTCAAAAAAATCAATTTCCAGAGGTGGTCCGTGACGCGCCTCTGTCGCGGGGCAGTGTTAATTTTTTCCAGTTTTGTTTTCTAGGTCCAAGATTTTTAAGTCTTAGGCCTAAGTGTTCCTAAACATATTTTTACCTATACATAGCCTTGTTTCACCCTCATATAATCCTAAACATTTCCCGATACTCACAAAAAGACTTAGCCATATTTTCACTCAAAAATTCATAACTCAAAACCCTCATCCCAAGCTAAGGATTATCTTCAAGCTTCAAGACTCCATTTTCAATCTTCACCAAGAACTTCTCCAAAGCTAAGTATATGGTGTTGAACCATTGAATCCTTTCACCCATGGTGCCTAAGCCTTCTTTTTATTAATAGTGAATTATTTAAAGTTGATTTTACGTATGATTCTTGTATATCGAGAAATTTACTGCACAGTGATTTAAGTTCATGAGAGTATGGTTGTTTTAGCATGTTTTAAGCTCTAAATCTTGGATCTAATGTTGGATCTTATTTACTACAAAGTGTTGATTGGTGGTTTACTACAGATTTTGTTGCATGATTTCCTCTCCAAATTGCATGGTCATTTTCCCCTATTAAGGTGTTTGATAAAATAACCAGCTATGATTTCTTGGGGAATGAAGGTCCAAAGCATGAGATATGATATGAATGATGTTTTGTTAATGAAATGATCTTATGTATACGATATTCCTATATAAAGTGTTAGACTAGAGCATATGATAAATCCTATATCAAGTGTTACATTGGTCCATATCCGATCTGAGGGCACAAGAGCCCGGGTAACCATATTGGGAGTTTATACCCATCAATCATTCGTGGGGTTTATACTTCATCACGTGTTGATAAGGTGTTATTATCATCAACCATGTGAGGGGTTTATAACACACAACCACCAAGGGGTTTATACCTGGAATAGCTAGCTTGGTCTCTTCTACACATATGATACCCGATATAAGCATGAGCTACTTATACATGTTTTACTTACGCATTGAACATACATGTCATATTGTTATACTATGCCTATTGTATAATGTATGCATTTTGAGTATGATGTCTATCTATTGTTTCATTGCATCCTACATAATTAGTACATTCGAATGTACTGACGCATACTCTTGCCTATATGATATTACCATGTAGGAATCAGTGCTCAAATTTATCATCATTCTCCTCCACGTGGATAGATCGGTTCTATTCAAAGCTAGTTAGTGAGTCCTCCACTTTGGGGACCTTAGTATGTGTTTCTATTATGTATGTATTGAGACACTTTCTTATGTTCTATTTTGACTATGAAAGTGAGCCAGGCTACTTTGTCTTGACCCCCGCTCTATTTATGTATTTAGAGGTATTTGTTGGACAAGTTATGTATCTATGTTATAAGCTATGACTCCTTGGCCCTTACTGATGATGTTTTGCATGTTATCTCTTAGCCCCTTTTTGCCCCTTAATCTTATTTTATGTCTTTTACATGCTTCCACGACCAATGATGTGTTATGATATGTTGAGAGGCTTGATTGGGGTTCCTTCGGGTTCCCCGTTCACCGTGTCATGTCTAGATTTTAGCTTGGGTCGTGACAGTTTCCAACACCATTATCACACCAGGGTATGTGGTTTTGATTGTAGGAACCTTCCTTCTCACAAGTTCAACCAATCTTCTTCTCAAAATACATGGATTTAAGGATTATTTAATGGGTATTTTTGGACTCTTGCTTATGGATTTTTCATATGGCTTCTATTTAGGTTCTTTAAGTAATGATTATATTATGCTAAAAATATTGTTGGGGTTTGGCATATTGATGGATTTTATGATATTAAAGTCTTGTACTCGATGATGCTATGAAAAACTATGAAGGAACTTATGGGTTTTAGTTGGTTTTTGTGATACCTAAAATAAGGGTTTTAGTATAATAATGGTCGGTTGATTTGAATAATTTAAAAGAATTGATTTTACTTCTCTTTTTTTCATACTTTTGAATGGCAAGATTTTAAGTACGTGTATATATACCCCACCATGTTTGACTAAATCTACTTGACAAGGATTTCTATATTGATGAAAGATTGTTGAATAAATTTCATGACGAGCATGTTATTCTAAGTTATAGGCTCCTAAGCATACATTGAACTAATGAAAAGTTCCTATAATTTTCAAGTAAAATGTTGAGCCCTTATGCTATATATTCTACCCTTTTGTGAGTATATCATGCCTACATGAAGGGGTCACAACTAGGTCATGTTACCCATTATCTGGGGTTTTGCTTGTTTACCTTAGCAAGTAAACCAGTCCTTTACTTAGTGTAGAGTGAACATCAGAATTCCATGTAGTAGCTCGCTTGTTCTTATATGTCGATAAGGGTCTCCTCCCACATATGTATGATATATTATGCAACATTGACTATCTTCATACATGGTTTATCTTAAGTATTGATCATACATTTCAGATTGAGCTTACATCTATTAATTATGATTATCCATCTTGATTATTATAGCTTATGATCCTTGTTGCATTGCACCCATATACTTAGTACATTCTAGGTAATAAGGCATGCTTTTTGCCTATATGATCTAACCATGTAAGGACCTGAGCTCATATTCATCCTCTTCCTCTGCGTGGCTAGTCAATACCCATTGGAGACTCAGTTTTTGAGTCCTCTATTTCTAGAACAACATCCATTTTACTTTCATGCTTTTGTTAAGACTTACCTATTTTAGATTTTCTATTTTTAGGGTGAGGCCGGGAGATGTCTTGTCCCCCGTTCCACTCATATTAGAGGTGTTGTTGGATATGGAAGCTTATGTATCGAGCTTGACTCCTATTATTTTTGTGTAATTGTGAAGACTCTCCTTAGTCCTATTTCCCTTCTATGCTTGTTGTATGTTGATACATGTGATAGAAGTTCTAAGTTCCAAAATTCCCCCATAGAATGAGTCATACTTACCTGTCCCTTAGACTTATTTGTTATGTGGATCATGCAAATGCTCTTCCCTATATTATCCCCATAGCATGAGTCCAAAGCCCTGCTTCCCTTAGATATTATATGTTATGTGCTTTTTTCTCTTTTATGTTTCCGCTAAAGCCAACGATGTGCTACGCATGCTTAAGAGACTTGTTTGGGGATCCCCTCGGGTTCCCATTCATCATGTCATGTCTAGGCCCTAGGCTCAGGTCATGACAGACTCCTTACTCTCCTTGGGGACCTTGTGGAGCTGAAAGGGCCGATTTGTGCTCTGGAGTCGAACCTTTTTGATCTGCTCATCTTTGAGGCATGATCTGGAAGAGAAAAAGGCAATTCATTAGAGATGGGAAGCCTTAAATCAAATCTATAGCATGACATAGAGTATGAAGAAGTGATTCATTTATGAAGAGTCTTCATAGCCTCCTATTCACAGTTGTAGTGTACTTCACGACCATGAATAAGACTCTATTTGACGCAGTGTGTTGGATTTTCAAGGACCATTTACAAATCTAGTGCTCTGATACTAAGCTTTGTCACACCCCAAACCTAAGGCCTAGATGTGACACGGTGAATGGGGAGCTCGAAGGAACATACATATGTCTCTTAAGCATGAGTAGTACATCCTTAGTTATAGAAGAAAAAAGTAAAGCAAATAACACATAATTTCTAGGGGAAGCAGGACTTTGGACTCACACTATGGTGATGTTTTAAAGAAGTGGATTAGCGTGGATCATGTAGCAATTAAAGTCTAAGGGGTGGGTATGTATGACTCACACTATTTGGGAAATTAGGGACTTAGGACTTTCATCTCATCCATACAACAAGCATTTAACACTAAAGAGTGAATTAGGGACTAAGGAAGTCTTTCACAACACATAGCATAAGAAGAGTCTAGCTCAAAACATGCATATCCAAATATGCAACAATGTCTCTAATGCGAATGGAATGGGGGCCAAGACATCTCTTGGGCTCAACCTTAATAGATAGTATCGAAAAGTATACAAGTCTAAATAGGGCAAGAAAATAAATGGTTATTGTCCCCGAAGTGGAGGGCTCACAAAAAGTGATCTTCATCTGAATCGTTTAGCCATATGGATGATTAGGATGGCTATGAGCTCCGATCCCTACAAGGTTAGAGCATGTATGAAAAAAGTATGCATTAGTACTTAGAATGTACTAAGTATGCAGGGTACAATGTAACAAAGAACATAAGCCATAACTGAGAAATATGCATTGTCATAATCAATAGATATATGTTCAATATGTCATGAATGTTCAATTCCTTAGTCAAATTATGCATTAGGAATTATCAAATAATATAAAATTTCATACATAGATGGGAAAGGGGCTGTAACCAACATATGACCAAGTGAGTTACTACTTGAAATTTTGATGTTCACCGTACACTAGACTAGGAATGTTCTACTTTGCCGAGGTAAACCCAAACAATCACTTTAAGATAACTCCCCCATTTCGAACCATTCTTCATAAATACCTTACCGGAACACCACCCTTTTCGGTTAACTTATGATAACAACCTTATGAGAACAATACCCATTTCGATAGTAACTAACATGCACCATATGGAAACACACCCTTTTCTGGCCATTAATCCGTGAACAAAAGTTACGACCCGTAAGACAGTCACGACCCTAAGACAGTCACAACCCAAGCTTAAAGCCTAGACATGACATGACGAATGATGAACCCGATGGAACCCCAAACTAGCCTCTGAAGCATGCATAGCACATCCTTTGTTGAGGAAGCATATGTGTACAAATAACAAGTTGTTGAAAATATTTATAGGGGAGGCGGGACTTCGGACTCACGCTATGGTGATATTATTAGGAAGAGGAATAACATGTATCACATAGAAAATAAATTCTAAGGGGCGGGTAAGTATGACTCACAAAATAGGGGCGATAAGCACTTGGGACTTCCATCACAAAAATATAATAGACAATTAACAAATCGAGGGAACATGGGGCTAAGGGAGTTCCTCCAAAATTACATACACATAAAGAGTCAAGCTCATACATACATAACATAAATGTATCCAACAACACCTCTAATCATGCAAAGAATGAGGGTCAAGACATCTCCCAGGCTCACCCTCGAATGCTAGTATCCAAAAATAGACAAGTCCAAATAAAAGCATGAAAGTAATGGATATTGTCCCCAGAAGTGGAGGACTCACCAATAGCTAATATTCACTCGAACCACTTAGTTGCGTGGATAAGATGGATTAACAGGAGCTATGGTCCCTATATGGTTATATCATGTTGGCAAAATATATGTGTTAGTACATAAAATGTACTAACTATGCGGGATGCAATGTAACAAAGAACATACGCCATGATAAACAGTATGCATAATCAGGATATAAACTCCATATGTCATTTATGCTAAATGCCATAATAAAAGTATGAATAAAGAATCATCATATCATATAACTCATCATACGTATATGGAAGGTACCGTAACCGACATATAAAACCAAGCGAGATACTACTTGGAATCCCAATGTTCGCTTCAAACCAAACAAAGAGTGGTGTGTGTTGCCAAGGTAAACCAAGCACTTGCATTACTCGAACCTCCCCATTTAAGAGAAATGCTTGATAAACACCTTACATACAAGAAGTCCACCTTTTTTGGTTAATCTTACTTTAACAACCTTATGGGAACACCACCCTTTTCGATATTCAATTAAAATTTGTCGTACGGGAACTCCACCCTTTTAGGCCAATCATGTAATCCTAACTATATAGATCGATTAGCTAATTCATCCAATGGTGGAAACATATTTACAGGACAATCGTTATCTATAAAGGTCCTCTCGGTGCTAGGTCATAATCCCAAGGAATATTCGAGTCATACTTATAGCCATAATATGAAGAGCATCATAATGACATAATATTTTCTTAGAGTAGCTCATCAAAACTAAAGCTTCATATATCAAATATAGGGCTTCACAACTTTCATAACATTCATAATACCTTCATTATTTCATAACATGCACAATAGCCCTTCAATTTATATCATTCATCTTTCATATATCATGCCACAAGGCCCTCAACATCATAGATTCTTGGCATAAATCTTCTTTCAAAACCATGGTGGGTACATGTACAAAATTTAAAACTATGCAATACATTAGTATATGACATGAGAGGAGTAAAATGACTCACCTGAATATTATTCAAAATAATCCACTGAAAGCATAGTAAAGGTTAACTAGGGCATCATCAAACCCTCATAAAAATCCATAAATTTCACATAATATTTCACTTCATAATTATTCATAAGGATAAACCATCATAAAATACTTCATATTATCTCCATGTAAAAGAGTTCATAGAATCATCATGTATTACAACAACTTGAGAAAGCATAAATGAGAAGAGGAATGATTGAGCTCTTGAAGGAAAGGCATCCACAATAAAAACCCACATACATTAGTGATAGGAGACAAAAACACCTTGGAAAATGAGAAACTTGGAACCCTAGCTTGGCCTTATGGATTGAAACCTTGGGGAATCTTGAGATTATTTTGGGAGTTAGGGTATTTTGTGAATGAGTGGAATGAGAGTATGGAGGGTGTATAAAGCTAGAAAGTGAGGGGTTAAGGGCCTTAACAATGTAATATCCCATTAAAATAATAGGGAATGTTGATTTTTCCCTCCTTAGAAAATCTACCGAACAGGACCACGAGACCCCATTTACGGGTTGTGAATAAGGGTCTCATCTGATGTCGTTTCAGAATATCAGAAAATTTCTCTGATTCACATCCTACGGCTAGACTTATCGCTCGTAAGTCCTATCATGGGCCACCTGATAAGCCATACACTTTACTTAAAAAATTATCATTTTCACAAAGTCAGACCTTCAATTCATAAGTACGCTGATAGCCCGTGGAACCACTTACTACCTGTAATACCCCTCATAACAACTAATACTCACAAAATTCTAGAACAAACTTCTTACACTTTTCATACATCTCATAGGTGGGGCCTTACAATATCTTCCCCTTGGCAACATTCATCTCCGAATGCTGCTAAGGAAAGCTCTAAAGAATGAAATACATTCATCATATGCCAAATGCAACATATGCACCATGAAGATCTTTAAACCATGCTTCACATAACAATTACAATGCAACCTAAAAATTAATTAACCATGCATAGATGATATGAAAATTGATATGCAAGGAAAGGAGGTTCTTAATTTGAATAAGTCATAGTACCTTAAGCTTGGGTAAAATGGAAGAGATAGGGATATCACTTTTTTATAGCTGCTTCGACTTCCAACTGGAACTTTTGACTTGTTGGTTCCTCCAAAGGACCTTGATGGAGGGTATATCTTTGTTCCTCAACTGCTTGACTTGTCTATCCAATATTTGTACTGAGACTTCCTCATATGTCAAGTTCTCTTCAACATTAGAATTAGGGTCACCAATATACTTCCTTAACATGAAGACATGAAAAAATGGATGAACCATGCTCATTATATGGGCAATGCTACTTTGTATGCAACTTTACTAACACACCTCAAAATCTGGTAATTTCCCTTTCTTGCCAAAATAAACCACATTCTTCATTGGAGAAACCTTCAAGTACACCCATTCATCAACTTCAAATTCATGGTATCTTCTTCTAGTGTCGGCATAAGACTTTTGACGACTTTGAGCTTCCTTCAATCTCTCCCTTATCATCCTCACCTTTTCTAAAGCTTCCATAATTAGATCCAGACCCAACAAAGCCATTTCTTCCACTTCAAACCGATCTACAACACTCCCATATAGAGCTTCAAGGGAGGCATTCCAATGCTAGAGTGATAACTATTGTTATAGCTCACTCAATGAGTGGAAGATACTCATCTCAACTAGCCCTAAACTCCAAGATACAAGACCTTAGCATATCTTCAAGAGTTTTGATGGTTCTATCGGCTTGACCATCTGTTTTTGGGTGAAATGTCATGCTAATCTTGACTTTAGTACCAAGGCTCCTCTGAAATGACCTCCACAAGTATGATGTGAATTGAGCACCAGGATCCAAAATAATAGATAATGGGACCTTATGTAGAAGTACCAAGTCATGAATATATAATTTGGCATAGTCTTCGGTACCATAGGTCATCGTTTTAAATGGTCAACAGTGGGCTGACATTGTCAACCTATCAACAATGACCCAATGGAATAAAAATTCCTCCTAGTCTTTAGAAAACCAATCACAAAATCCATGTTGATCTCTTCCCACTTCCAAGTACAAATCTTGATGTCTTGTGCGAGGCCACCCAACCTTTAATGTTCAGTCTTGACATGTTAACAATTATGGCAACCAACTATGAATTTGGCAATATCCCTCTTTATATCACTCCACTAATACACTTTCCTCAAATCTTTATACATTTTGGTGTACTTGGGGTGAATAGAATAAAGTGAATTATGTGCTTCTTTTAAGATCAAATCTCTCAACACATCAACATCGGGCACACATAACCTACCTTGGTACCTAAGAAGATCATCATCCCTTTCAGAGAAAACCTGTCATCCCTCACTAATGATTTTAATTCCATCAAAGTGGGGTCAAAATCTTGTTTAGATTTAACTTATTCAATTAAGGAAAACATAGATTCATCTATCACCACCACCTTACAATTTTCTGCTTCATTCAATCTAACCCCCCAACCTAGCCAATTGGTGGACCTCTCTTGCTAATTCTTTCTTGCTTTCTTCAACATGAACCATACATTCCATACACCCCCTATTTAGGGCATCGACCATAATATTAACCTTGACTAAATGGTAATGCATGCTCATGCCATAATCTTTAAGAAATTTCAACCATCTCCTTTGCCTCAAATTTTTAGATCTCTTTGAGTGAACACATAGTAGAGACTCTTGTGGTTGATGAACACATTTATTTGAACCCTATACAAATAGTGATGTCATCTCTTTAAGAAGAATACCACGACCGCTTATTCAAGATCATAGGCGAGGTAATTGCAGTCATGCACCTTTTGTAGCCCAAAAGCATAGGCAATGACTTTGCCATTTTGCATTAATACAAACCCCACACCAACTCTTGAAGAATAACAATATACTACAAACCTTTCTAACCCTTCCGGTAAAGTCAAAATAGGAGTGAATGTAAGCTTATCTTTTAATGTTTGGAAACTTATTTCATATTCATCCATCCATAAAAAATTAGCCTTCTTTTGTGTCAATTTTGTGAAAGGAGAAGCAATTGAAGAGAAGCCATTCATGAACTTATGGTAATAACCCACCAAGCCCAAGAAACTCCTAATATCCGTTGGAGTCAAGTGTCTAGGCCAATTTCTTATTACCTATATCTTATTTGGGTCTACTTTAATGTCATCACCCGACACCACATGCCCTAATAATGCCACTTCCTTCAACCAAAATTCATACTTGTCGAATTTGGAAAATAGCCTTTCTTCCTTTAATGTTTACAACACTACCCTCAGATGCTTGGTACGCTCCTCTTTACTCTAGGAACTAACCAAAATATCATCAATGAACACCACCACAAACATCTCAAGGTACAGTTTAAAGACCCTATTCATGATATCCATAAATATTCTTGGTGGTTAGGCCAACAAACATCACAAAAAATTCAAAATGCTCATATATTTTCTGAAAAGTCATTTTGGGAATATCACACTCCCTTACCCTCACTTGATGATACCCAGACCGAGACTCAATTTTTCAAAAAGTGACTAACGCCTTGTAGTTGATCAAATAGGTCATTTATTCTTGGCAAAGGATAGTTGTTCTTCATAGTAACCTTATTGAGTTGCTGGTAGTCGATGCATATTCTAAGTAAGCAATCCTTCTTCCTTACGAACAATACCGTTGCACCCCAATGTGATTTATTAGGCCTTATAAACTACTTCTCCAATGAGTCTTTCAATTGGTCCTTTAACTCTTTCAACTTCGCCCGGGCCTTTGGGTAGGGAAGAACGAAAATGAGTTCAGTATCGGGAAGGAGGTCCATACCAAAGTCTATTTCTCTTTCAGGAGGATGATAAGTGTGTAACTTTCACACATTTCTCAATTTTTTCTAATGATTTTTTATTGTTAAATTTATAACATTGAGGCTTTGAATGGTGTATTTTTTAGGTACATACGGTTTAGATTTTTCTTCGCTGGAAAGAATTGAAGTTGAAGTTGAATTGGAGCCAACAGGAGCTGAAAAAGCACAAAATAATACCTGGCAAAATTACTCTCCATGAATGCGATCTTCAACCCATGAACATGGAGTAGTGGATCTGGAAAGGGGACGAATATGACCAATATTGACATGTAGGTAGAGCATTGGACCTCAATTGACCTCTACGAACGTGATAATAGATCTACGAACACGAAGAAATTCAGCGACCAGAATTAGGAAGATTCATAAATGTACTATTTTAACCCCAATTATGATATACACGCACTCCCAGCTTCCATTCGAATTGAGAAAGGAATTGAAAAATAAAATAAAAAAGAGAGAACTCTTCTTCATACATTCTTGAAGAGAGAAAACACATCATAGTGTAGATTTTAGATTAGGGTGAAGATATAGAGTAAGTTTTCTACAAAATATTGAGTGTATTGAAGAGTGTAGGCTTAACTTGTATTTATCTTTCACTCACTCTTTCATTCTTTATTCTTGAATGCATAATTTGTCGATTTAATCAACTTGGATTCTAATTGTTTTATGGGTCTCGATTATTTGTCTTGCTTTCATGCTTAGTTGATTATTTACTAGAAAAATCAAGTAGGTTCCTCCGAAATTGCTTTGGTTGATTAAATTTATTTATAGGTTCATGTATAACTTTAGATTTGAGGTCGCAAACTTGAATCTAGCTTAGATCTTCAAGAGAGTAGTTAAAGTGGAGTGTTGCATAATAGTAATGGATTTATGTGTTGAGATCTGCAAAAAGGACTTAATGGGTAAGGTCTTAGGGGTTTTGCTTTGAGGTGGTCAAGCTAGGTGTTTCATTGAGTGGCTCGCATAGGAGGTCGTAGTGGAGTCTTGCGGAACACTACCGATATCATAGCTGAGGGGTGATTCCAAGCAACCTACCCTACCCATAGAGTTAATTTGATGCTAAGTTTGATAGATCGATTGAGTCTTAGTTGATTTAATAAGCCTTATCCTTGCTCCGTTGGTTGATAAATCCTTTCCCCAATAGTTGTTTAGGAGTAGTTTTTAGCTTAGCCTTCCCCTCATTTAGTTAGAATTCTTACTTGGTATTCGCTTATTGAATCAATAGTTAGTAGCAATTGGTCCTCGCTCAATTCAATCGCCGACAAATTCTTCCTTGTGGGATTTGACCCCGACCTTAAAAGTTGGGTTATTATGTTAATGTTGCCCGCTCCTGCTTCCTTTGAGTAGTCGGGTTTAGTGAAATAAAAAATGGCTCTATTGTCGAGGAAAAATAGGCGTATTCAGTTGATTTAGGACTTGTAGTTTACTCTTTTTGATTTGATTAGTGAGTACTTTTTTTGTTTTCTTTTTGTTATATTGCTAATTGTGATGAAAACTTTCTTGATGCATGGAAGCTTTTTATGTATCTCCTTCAGAATATTGCACTTTGTGGTGAGTAAAATCGTGTTGATGATGTGAATGGGGACGAGAGTGTTGTGAGTCAAGATTGACTCACAGACTTGAGTCTAAGACTTTCCAATGAAGTGGATCAAAGACACCAATTGCTTAACATGAGGCATGATCTCAAGAGCTTGCTTGTTGCTAGAGGCTATGAGTTGGACCATTTGGAATGAGAAGTTGATGTTTTGGAGGGTGACTTGAAACTAACCAATACAGTAAGTGAGACTCCCAATTCAATGGTGGTCAGCCATTAATTTCTTGAGAAGAAGGAGTGGTGCTTTCGTAAGTTCTCTTTGACCAAATTTTGCATACTAGAGCTGATGAAATCGACAGAATTGCATTTCGACACTCGAAACTCGAGATGACTTCAAAACTAAAAATTTTAAAATTTAAGCTTTTAAGAACTTTCTTTAGTAAAATTTCAAATTTTCATGAGATTTTTGAAATTCAACTTTTGAACTCAACAAAAAATGACCTAAAGATACTTTAAGGAAGGCCAAAACAGTAATTTAGCTAAAAATTCCAAAAATGACCATCACAATTGTAATACTCAAGTAAAATTATCAAAATACCCCTATATAAGAAACGCTTGCAAAACCTGTCTTCCCAAAATCTGATGGCAAATTCGAGGCTAAAAATGCGATAGCATGAAAAATTGTATAAGAAGAATGGTCTTGGTTGATTTTTAGAGCAACTAAGCCAAAAGACAATTTTTTGATGTGAAATGTAATTCCAGAACAGGTGTGCAATAGGCCCACGACGCGGACCTGCCATGAATTTGCACTTAGATAGGTTCTAATATTTTCTACGAAATTAAAAAATTGATCGAAAAGTGATTTATGAAAAATTACACAAAAAAAGCATTTGAAAAATGTGATTTATGTGTATTTTCAAAGAAAAATAGTTTTTCAATGCGTTTTAAGTTTTTAGCAAAAAAATAAACTGGAGCGCGACAAGTCCGCATCATGGATTTGGTTTATTTTGATACTTGACGTTTATTTTTAAAGTCAAGGACATTCTAGTCTTTTTCCCATCCAATCTAGACTAAAACCATGTCATTTTGAGGTCATTTTCAACACTATATCAATTTCTAAGCCCGAATTTTCAATAATTTATGCTATTTATCTTAAGAACTAGGGCTAAGGAGAAAATAGGAGGCTAGGATTAAGAGGGTTGAGGCCGATTTCTTATGAATTCGATTGTCTATCTCCTTACCAGGTATGTAAGGCTAAAATTAAAGCATGGGATTGTTCTCTCATATGCCCCATGGATGGTAATAGAGGAGTTGAGAGTCTAATGAGTCTATATACATGATTCTTGATTATTTTTTGGAAAAGTATATCTATTACATGTATTTAAATATGTTGATGATCAACATAAACTTATTTTCTTAAATTGTATACTCTTCATGAGACATTTTATAAACCCTATATGATATTTGTGAAAGTATGCATGAATGAACCTAGGGATGCAGTCTAAAGCCTTAACTTGAGTATGTTGATTGAAATCTTGAGGTAAGCATGAGGTTGAGTTAATTGAGCTCTGGAGTTCTATCTAAATGAATTCTTCTTAATTATGATCTGAGTCCTTGAGTTCTTAAAGGAGAATTGAGTTTATTGAGATGATGAGAGTCTCCATAAGACCTATTGAGATGAGTATTGAGATAAGGAGTCTTATGAGCATTGAGTCTTGGGAGAAGTATCGAGCATCGAAATGAGTAAGAGTACATCCAACT
The DNA here is from genome assembly GCA_011800125.2 of Solanum clarkiae. Taxonomy (NCBI): domain Eukaryota; kingdom Viridiplantae; phylum Streptophyta; class Magnoliopsida; order Solanales; family Solanaceae; genus Solanum; species Solanum clarkiae. Next base: position 25,505 of record JAABOM020063594.1, on the reverse strand, counting down.
CACACTCATTACCTACACCGGCCCAGCGTAGGATAGGATTGAACCACTTCATCAGAGGTTCCCTCTCGAGGTAATGTCCCTGAAAGTAATAAAGGACTTTAGATGTTAGATCCCTTGTGGATCATAGGCCTTCCTTACCTTGAAAGTATGGAATAGTTGTGGAAACATCAATAGGATTATTGTACAATCACTGGCTCATAAGTGATTGTTGTCGGATAAGAAAAACTCCCAAAAAGGTCCTACACTGATAGTTCTCTAAGTAGAGTTGAGTTGAGTTGAGTTGATTGATGAGATTTGATTAGTTGTTGGGTCACTTGTCTACTTTTTATTCTAGCTTTAGATAGACATTTGACATTCTGATTGAGTATATTTGATGTTATTTCTATATTATTCTACCTATTTTTTGTTTCAGTTAGCCATTTTACGTACTCGTACATTTCATGTACTAATATCCCCTTTGGACTGCATCATTTTTGATGCAGAGGCAGGTACTAGAGATCGTCAATAGGTGCATCATTGAAGATCTGAGCATTTCAGCTGAGTTAGTGAGCCTCCTTTATTCTAGAGGATCATTATTTATTTTCATGTAGCCTACCAGAGTTAGACTTCAGTTAGCTCTACTTTTTGATTTTAGATAGTCATGGGTCTATCACTGGCACCAATTGATAGTGATAGAGGCTTCATTGACTCGAGTAGAGTATTGATGTTGAGACTTGTTGAGTTAGTTTCCTTTCTACTAGCCATTATATTTAATATGTTGTTTTGAGACTTTGATGGCCCATTTATCTTCTTAGTCTTTCGTTGATTAATAGATATTATTGATTGAATGGATGTGATGAGGCCATGTGATTTTCTTGGGGACTAGCGATAGTCTCTAGGTGGAGGACACGTCTAGGGTACCCTCCTGGGGCATGACAAACTTGGTATCAAAGCATAGAGTTCAAGTGTCCTAGAGAATCTATGAAGCCATTTCTAGTAGAATGCTTATTAATGGTATGAAGATCCCCACGTCCATAATAGGGAGGCTATAAGACATTAGGAATTGTCTCACTTCTCTCATATTCTAAATCGTGCAATTGAGTTAGACTCTATGAAAAGCTATCTTTTAAGTAGTGCATTACACATTTACAGAACTTGATCATGTTTCCAAGAAGAGTTGATAAAGTGAAAGAGAGTCCAGCTAGAAAGAATGCTGACCAACTCAAGCCCCAGAATTAGGACGACCCCATAGGCCCAGCTGTCCCTGTCGTGTAGCTGCCACGGGCTGACATCAGTAATGATGAGCTTTGCTAGTCCATCCTGACATTAGTCCAGGCTATAATAGCACTGGTGGCTAAACAGGGCGCAGGCAGACTGGGTGTTTCAAATTCATCTACAAGTTCATGAGTCCTAAAGGATAAACCCACTTAAGCTTAAGAGGTCAGGGAGGAATAAGAACAGGAGTCACTTTCAAGTAAGGTCTCATAACCTTAGAGCCTAGGGATCAAAGTCATAGGCTAGTGTGGTCGAGGACCCCAAGGCAAGGCACCTTGTGGAAAAGTTCACTTGGGAAAATGTCGTGGAAGGGCATTGGATGTTACATGTGTGGCCAAGTGAGTCAGCTTCAGAGGGAATATCCTCGGCCAAAATGGCTCAAGCTTCTATCCCAGCACCACCACTTCAGATGTCTCCCCAGATGTTGTGATGGCTATGATTCTAGTCTTTACTTACTTTTTATGTTATCTATGAGAGAGAAACTTATGTCCCGCTTAAGAGTAGCATGTGAGGTCTTATAACATCCTGAGTTGAGATTCCAGAGCTAGAATGATAATGATGGAAAGGAAAGGAAGAGATATTGAGAGTGAAAGTTGATTGAGGCTTGTAACCAGAGTTGTTATCTATTAGGCAAGTGGTAAGGTGATGAGTCAATTTCTATAAGCTCGATGACAAAGTGGTGAGTACCCTATGATTGTCATGATGAGGTTTAGAAGGAGAGTTAGTGCCAGAATGTGAGCATTCTAAAAACTTCAACGAGGTTTATGTTGATGTACTTTGATATTCTATTAGTGAGGGTGAAGTATAGACGTTGAGTAGGGGGAACTAGAAAGTTTTAAATATGATAGGTCAAAATTAGGCTTATGAATTTTAAGTGAGATTTCAAGAGATTCATCGAGTTATAAGCTTAGTCAGATAAGGAGATATGACTAAATATGTGAGTTGTACTAAGTTGTGAGGAAAGGATGTGCTGAATGCATACTCGCTATGAGATTTTACTGGGCCTATGCTCCGAAATATACCTAGTAGTTGTGAGTTGGTATGATTTTAGAGAGGTATGTGATAAATGCACGTGTGAGTACTAGACCCTAATATTGAATTTTGAGGAGTAAGGTTAAAGAGGAGATAGCATCGTGATTGTAACACCTGAAAAAATTACCAAAATACCTCTTGAAGAGAAATGTGCACATAATGTGTCTTCCCATGCTCCAATGGCAAATATGAGGTTGGATTTGCGATCAGTATGAAAAATTAAGCTAGGAAGTGGTCTTGGTTGATTTTTAGAGCAACTAGATCAGAAGATAATTTTCTTATACGAAACTGAATTCCAAAATGAGTGCGCAATAGGTGTGTGATGTGCACCTGCTGCAGACTAACACTTGGTTTCATTCCAAATTTTTTTTATGGGATTGAAAAGCTCATGCGGAGAAGTTTTGATGAAAAACACCAAAAAATTGACATAGTCCGTGTCGCGGACCCCTTGTCCCGAGATGGACTTTTTTCGAATTTCATGATGGCCATTCTAGACCTTTCCAAACCCTTTCTAGACTTATTATATGACCAAAATAGGTTATTTTGAATTTTAAAAGGGTTTTAACCTATTTTTAGGCCCCTCTATGTCCTTAAAAAAGACTAGGACTAAATAGAAGAGAAGAGGAGTGAGGAATTGAGGAGTGTGAAGAGAGTTCCTTGAGGTTGATTGTCCAAAGCTTCAATCCAGGTATGTAGGCCTAAACTAAAGCATGAGATTGTTCTCTCATGTGGCCCATAGATGGTCATACTGGAATTGAGAGTTCATGAGTCCCCATACATGCCTCTTGAATATTTTCTTGAAATTATATCTATTACATGTATTTTTCTATGTTGATTATAATCATAAACTTATTTTCTTGAATTGAATACTTTTTATGAGATGTCGTATAAACCCTATGTATTAACTTTTGAAAGCATGCATGATCGCTTCCTCATTTTTCAACTTTTTTCTCACTTTACTTTCTCTTTCTAAAACGCTCTCAAGCGTTTCTACACTGCTAGCCTCACAGTAATGGCGCATGAGGTGCCAGCAGATAGCGACAGACCGCTGGACCAGTCCCACCAGGGGTTCCTTGACACGACGCATCTTCCCCGACATAGCATGCATATAGATATAGCCCACAATTTAGGAAATTCATATCCCAGTCAGGCGATCACTATAGCGGTCTGAAGAAAAATTGTTTGAAGGCTCAAGAAATTATTTCCCTTGTTAATTCAGGGAAAATTCGAGTTATTCCAAGGGGTAGAGATGATTTTACACCTAAGGATCTATCATTCATCAAATATTTAGGTCCTTTTATTGTACTAATTTGGAGAACTGATCAGGCAAATCTCATGGGAATCACCTCCAAATCGCCTGAGGTGCACCCTCAGATTTGACCTACTGGAAATGATTTTGTGGCACTACACCACTTAATGGACTCACATGATGCTGAAGCACCCAAGGGAGATTTTGGGGTCAATTCCACCAGAAGGAACGATGAGGGAGGCTTCTCCGGTGACGCGAAGGATGCTCCGGCCAAACTAGTGGCTCAAGACACATACTAATCGAATACTAAGACAATGGGGGATCTTGTAGGAGCAAAAGCCCTAAAAGTTAATGTGACAAATTCGTCCAATTTGAAAATTAGGGTTTTGCTATTACAAGATTCATCTAAGGGACTAGTGCTGGCTCAATAGGGCACAATTGGGGTTTAACCTAATAATTTGGCCCACCGAGACGAGGGTAATATTGAGTAAAGGTAAAATTAGTCAGTTGATCCTAATAGGCACCATCCTGAGGTCATAAATGTTGAGGATCATGATCAAGGCTTGACGGATGATCAGAATACACATCAATTTCATGACAAGAAGGGTGCAAATTCTCCTAGTGTAGGGGGAAGCGCTCTTCAGCATGCAATTATGGACTAAGAAGCTGAAAGAAATGAAGCTCAAAGTCAAATGGCAGGCAAGGAGGATCCTAACGTCAAGGTCTTGAATTTTAGTAAGTTTTCTAGTTCCAAAGCTAATTTTCAAGCTGGTAATAGCAAATTTGATGGTAGACCTAGAAAGGATGGAGTTTATAATCAGAAAAATGATAGTTCTAAACAAATTCATCCTAAGAATATTCATAATTTTGTGCCTTTGAAAGTTTCCTCAAAATTTTGATGTAGTGTAGCCTCAAAAAGTCAAAGATAACCCTCCCATTGATAGGCCAAGATTATCCCTGTAATTGGTAGCAATAATTAACAGCTTAGTGAGTCATCCCCTCCTGTCTTTTGCTACTAAGCTAAGGATGAATCAAGCTAGGAATCAGATTCTTATCTCTATCACTCCTCCCAAGATTATCACAAAATAAGGGAATCCTACATTTATATTTAAGAAGGAGGAATTTATGGAAAAACTTGCAGACAAATGTAGATTCACCTTGATTGGAAAGTTCACTAATACTATGCCAAGAATGGTGGTTATCAGAAGAAGCTTCATTGTATAGACTCAGGTTGTTGGTGGGTTTAAGATTGCTCATTTTAACTCTAGGCACATCTACATTGATCTAAATAATGAAGCATACCATATTACTATTTGGACTAAGCAGAAAATGTACATCGATGGGCAAATGATGAGGTTACAAATATGGAACCCCACTTTCAGACCAGAAGAAGAAACACCCATTGTCACTATATGGGTGACTCTACTAGAGCTACCATGGCATTGCTATTATATTGAGTTCCTCACAGCACTGCTTTCTCCTATTAGAAAGGTTCTGTACTTAGACTCTGCTTCTATCCAGAAGACCACGGGAAGTGTGGCCAATATTAGGGTGCAGATAGACATCACCAAGGAAAGACCCCAGCATATGTGGCTTGGATTTTATGAGGAAGATACGTGAGTTGTAAGATGGCAATTTATTCAATATAAATACATTCCTTACTATTGTAAATATTGCAGGCATCAAGGACACATTTTTGGGAATTGTATGATCAAGGAAAGAGAAGAAGATGCTAAGAGAAGGAAAGAAAAAGAAAATAATGCTAAGCCTATGACGGAAGGTGGAGCTCTTGATTATATAGGTCAGAAATAAGGAAATCAGTAAACAACTCAATCTGAAGATAGGAATAAGAGTATTGGGAAAGCTGCTCCTAAAAATGATCAATGGCAAGTTTAAAAGAAAAAAGCAATCAAAAGAAAAAAATGACCAAAATACTTATGCTAACAAGCATGGGGTAGAGGTGGCACCAATTCAAACATAGCCAATCAAAACCCCAGGTATTGACTTGGCTTCTGCTAAGAAACATGTTGATTCTGATGTTCAGAATCAACCCCCATCTCCTAATATTTTCCCTATGAATTATAATGTTGTTCCCTACTCCTAATACCCTACTATGATTGTTGTTGATGTTGTTGCTTTGTAGTTGTGGGAGGAAGGATGGAAAGCCAGAAGAAACTGTCTAATCTGCAGGAAGGAGATCCTATGGGGTAGGGGGGATCTCAATCTAGAAATGAGATCAATCAAACTCCTGCTACCACTATAAAGAAACAATCAGAGGGAAGTAAAAGTCCCAATACAGTTCAAACTTCCAATCCCGATTAGAGCATTCAGAGAGGGGGTATAGCTAAAAATATGTGGTCTTTAGCTAGTTCAAGTGGTACTAAGAGCAAAAATAAGTTGAGTAAGAAAAGAAGGGATGGATTGAAGAAAAGACTTGCAGAATCTCAGGTTAAGGATAAAAATCCTCTGATTGGTGTTGTCATTTCTAATGAGACAGGGGATAATTATTCTACTGAAGTTTGTAGGAAGTTTATCTTGGTTTCTTATTACAATCCTATGGTTATTACTCCTCTTGGAGTTCAACTTAATCCTATTCCTGGTGTGGAATATCATGATGCTGAAAATAAGATGTGCACTTGGAATATTGTTCCAACACTTCCTAGTAGCACTGAGAATGATATGGATGAGTATGTTATGATCAATTCTGAAGATGAAGTAAATAAGGACAATTTGCCTCTAAATGATGATGATGATGATACCTTGAGTGAACATCTCATTAGAGCATTTAGTGCTTCCAATGATGCTGAGTCGCAGGAGGAAATTAACTAGGATTATCTCCCAAGGGGATGAATCATATTAAGGGATAAAGCAAGAAGACCAACACTAAACATCCTGCCACTTCTGGCAGGACCAATACTAGGCTCTTTATTTCTAAGCCATCCCAATGATTAATACAATCTTTTGGAATACTAGGGGTATCAATACCTAAGGAGTCATGGAGAGGATTCAATCACTCAAAGTTATCCACCAACTTTCTATCATTGCTATTCTGGAACCCTTCACTTATAACACCCAGTTATTAAATTGTAGGAACTAGTTGGCAATGGACCAAGCAGTTTGCAATCCTAATAAGTAAGATCTAGATTTTTTGGGGTCAAGATGTGAACTGTAAAGTATTAGAAGAAGATGAGCAATAGATTATATGTTAATTCCAACATTCTCAGTTTCCTCATAATTACATGGTTACTTTTGTTTATGCTAAGTGTAGTGATCAACTCAGAAAACCCCTGTGGGATATGTTACTAGATCTTGTTAATGCTTATAATGACTCCCCCTGGTGTGTTGTAGGTGATTTTAATATTATTATTGCAACTGAAGAAAATAAAGGAGGTGTTCCTTACAACATGAAAAAGTGTCTTGAGTTCATAGGTGTTATTGAAGGCTGTGGATTCATGTATCTTCGTTTTACTGGACCAAAGTTTACCTGGTGCAATAATAGGGACTCTAGACACATAATTTGGAAAAGATTAGACAAGGCCATGGTAACTGACAAGTGGTTGGAGATTATGCCCCTTACCACTATCACTAATTTACCATCTGTGGGTTCAAATCACTGTCCTCTTCTCATGGAGATGCCTACCAAAGCTGATCATGGGGTTAAGTATTTCAGGTTCTTGAGCTGTTGGGTTGATCAACCTGAGTTTATTGATATTGTTCAGAATTGTTGGGACAGGCCAATTAATGGCAATGCCATGTAGTCTTTTCATCACAAGTTGCGGAGGTTATCTAATACTCTTAGTAAATGGTCTAGAAGCTTTTTTGGGGACATTTATGCTAATGTAAAAGACCATGAAGAGAGGATTAGCTTTGTAGAAGAGGAATTATGAAGGTACAACACTAATGAGAATAGGACTCCCCTTCATAGATTGAATGCTGAATACATCAGATTTATGAAATGGGAGGAGTCTATTCTTACACAAAAAGCACAGTTGCGTTGGTTCAAAGAAGGAGATGCAAATACAACTTATTTTCATACTTTTTTGAGAGGAAGAAGGAGAAAGTTATTTATGCATACCATACAGAATGATGAGGGGGATTACATTTAAAGGGAAGATGATATTGCAGATGTTGCTTGTAGACATTTCCAACAAATTTTTACTAGAGAGGATAAACGCATTGATGATGAAGTACTCACTTGTATCCTAGCTATGGCGAATGAGGCTCAGATGATAGCTTACAGAGAATGCGAGACTTTGATGAGGTAAAACAGGTTGTTTTCTCATTGAGTCCACATTTAGCAGCAAGCCTTGATGGTTTAAATGGTAGATTCTTTCAAGCTTGTTGGAATGTAATCAACTAGGATTTATGGTTGTGTTTCAAGCATTTTTCTGTGGTCAGAGGTTGCCAAAGTACTTCACCCATGTTTTTTTTGATTTTATTGCCTAAAGTCAGCAATCCAAGCAAGTTATTAGAATACAGGCCCATCAATTTAAATAATTTTGTTAAAAAAATTATCTCAAAGCTATTGTGTCTCATATTAGCCCCCATTTTACCAGATCTTATCTCTTTGAATCAATCAAGATTTGTTAAAGGTAGGAGCATTTCAAAGAACATTATGCTTGCCTAGGAGATCATTCATCAGATTAAGAAACCTATCATAGGTAGTAATGTGGTGATTAAGCCTGACATTGCTAAAGCCTATGGCAGGGTTACCTGGTCTTATGTTTGTCTGGTGATAAGGAGAATAGGGTTTGGTGAGATGTTTATAGATATGGTGTGGGGAATCATGTCAAACTGGTAATCCATCATTATTAATGGAACCAGATATGGATTCTTTTATTCCATTAGAGGCTTAAAACAAGGTGATCTATTGTCCCCAACCTTGCTCATCATTTGTGCTGAAATTCTCTCCATGTTACTTAATAGTCTTCATAAGAATAATAATTTTAATGGTTTTTATATGGAGAAGAGAGACCCGCAGATCAATCACCTCAGCTTTGCTGATGATCTTATGATTTTCACTTCTGGGAGGAATAGATCCCTAGAGTTGATTATGGATGTATTGGCCACCTATGAGGGTGTTTCTGGCTAACTTATCAACAAGAACAAGAGTTATTTTGTGATTCCTTCAAGTGCTTTTAGAAGTACTACAAATAGAGTGAAGAGAGTAACTGGTTTTACTCAGAAAAGTGATCATTTCAACTTCTTAGGTTGTCCTATCTATATTGGTAGACAAAGAATTATTTACTTCTCTGATATGGTATCCAAAGTAGTTGCTAGGATTTTAGGGTGGCATTTCAAAATTCTAAGCTTTGGAGGGAAAGCAACAATTATCAAACATGTTTTGCAATCACTTCCAATCCATCTTCTATTTGCTATATCACCTCTTGCTACTACCATAAAATAGATACAAGGCTTATTTTGTTGACTTCTTCTAGGATTAGTTTGATGATAAAAAAATATAATTGGTCTTCTTGGAAGAACCTCAGTTTTCCTTATGAGGAAGGAGGCATTACAACAACATACCCAGTGGAATCACACAAGCGGGGTCTGGGGAGGATAAAATATATGCAGACCTTACCACTACCTCATAGAGGTAGCGAGGCTATTTTCTTGGAAACCCTCATCTCAAAAACCCATAAGCAGATGAGGAAGGAGGTATTGGTGTGAGATTATTAATTGATGTTTGCAGATCCTTCCAATAAAAACATTGGTGTATTTTTAGGTCAAAAACTACTTTGTGGGGGAATTTCTTAAGAGCAAAATACTATCAAAGATTCAATCTAGTGAGTAAAAAATGGGATACTTTTGAGTCATTGGTTTGGAAATACATGATGCACAACAAGCATAAGCTTGAACCTCATATTCATTGGAAGCTTAACTCTGGGAACTATTCCTTTTGGTGGGATGACTAGTTGTGTATGGGGCCTCTTGCTATGTATAGTAATGTGAGTAACAGGTTTAACAACACATCTGTGGCCAGTTTCACTCATAATAGGGATTGGGATATAGACTTGATCACTAATTTAGCACCTGCTCAGTACGTTCCAACTATTTTAGCAACTCAATTGCATCTGTAGCAGGGAATACCAGGCCAGGCTATATGGAAGTTGAATGTTTGTGGCAATTTTACTACTTCTACTGCTTGGAATATTATTAAAGAACACAGGACCTAAACTAAGCTTAATAAGCTCACATGGAACAAGAATATCCCTTTCAAGTACTCTTTCTTATTATGGAGGGCCCTGAGAAGGATGTTGCCAACAGATGAAAAGCTTAGTGGCTTTGGGTATGATCCACATGAATGTTGTTGTTGTTACAGGTTAGGTGTGGATACAATTGAGCACTTCTTTGCGAATAGTCATTTTGCTGCTAATGTGTGGAAGTATTTCTCTGGTTTATGTGGTGTTGAATGCTCAAATATTCCCCTACATCATTATGTTATGGAGTGGTGGGGCGCAGAGTATAAGAATGTCGCACATAAGATTATTCTGCATGCTATCCCTATTTTTATATGTTGGAATTTATGGAAGAATAGGTGTGGGAACAAATACGGGGGCAGATAGTCCAACTTAGCTAGAGTTAAGTACTTGGTGATCAAAGAGATTAATCTTCTTCTCAAAATTGTGTTCCTTTATATATAGTGGTCTGCTAACTAGATGAAACTGATTCTCCTTTCTGAAAGGTATGTCCATGAAATGAATATTGTTCATGTGCATTGGAGTAATCCTCCTAACACTTAGTTAAGTTGAACTCAGATGGGAGTTCCCTACAAAATCCAGGTGTGTTAGGAGGTAGTGGTGTTATTAGGGACATCTGGGGAGCTATTATGTGCTTATTCTACCCCCTTGGGAGAAGGATCCAACAATCAGGCTGAGATGGAAGCAACTTTGTTTGGCATTGCTTGGTGTATAAAGTTGAGGTATAATTGAGTGATATTAGAAGTGGATTTTGAGTTGCTGCTTAAATGGGTGACTAATCTGACTACACCTCCATGGCACATAAGCCAAGCTTTGTCCAAGATACACGTATATATCTCTCAGCTTCTGGAATTTAAGTGAAAACGTACCTATAGGAAAGAAAACTATGTTGCAGATGCCATGGCCATGTTTAGTCACTCTCTTGCTTCTCCTTCCGTGTTATTTCATGCTCAGGATCTGCCTAAGGATGCTAAAGCATTCTATATGCTTGACAAAATGGAGATTATGTCTTTTAGAAGGTGAAAACTGAAGAGAATAAAGGAACCACCTTACTTCTTGGTGATTCTTGGTTTGTCTGGATCAAGATGTCTCTTGGTCTGTTGGTTTTTGTTGAATCTGGATGTATTTTTATATTCCAAGGTTTTAATGGTTTGATTCTTCCTTTGGTTATGTAAGGGGAGAGTCTGCCTTATTTATATGATTTCTTAGAATTCTTTTAATGAGATGAGTCCTCTCCTTCAATGTATATTTTCTTACTTTGCGACGGACTAGATATGGGGACACTTTGGCCAACTTTAGTAATTTAGCCGTTTTGTGTACCACCATAGGTTGGATTTTAAGTTTTATGGCCCCCTCCTTGTACTTCTTTTTTGCTATCAATAACAAGGCTTTGGGGTGCGCGGCTCAACCCCTGACCGTCCAAAGGGGTGGGGACCCTTTGGAATAGGTCTGCTCGCCTTAAAAAAAGAGCATGCATAAATGAACCTAGGGATTGAGTCTAGAGCCTTGACTTGAGAATGTTGATTGTGATTGTGATATGAGCATGATGATAGGTTGATAGAACTTGATGGTCCTGTGAGCATCCATAAACGATCTATAATTACTTGTCTATTTGATTTTTCCCTAATGATTGATCCAAGCCTTGAGCTATTGATTGAGATGTTGAATTGATGAGATGATGAGAGTCTCTATGAGACTGATTGAATGATGAGTGCCTTCACGAGGTTGATTGAGATGATATGATTGAGATGGATGAGTCTTATGAGCATTCAGTCTTGGGAGGAGTATCGAGCACTGAAATAGGTAAGAGTAGAGCCAACTCACACTCATTAAGTACATTGCCAAACATAGGTAAGGATTAGAACTATTACATTACATAGAGGTTCCCTCTTGATAGAGTCCCTGAAACAATTGAGGACTTGTTGATTTGTTGGATCCCTAGTGGATTCAATTTGTTCTCTAACTGGCAAGTGTAGAATAGTTGTGGCAACACTAGCGAAATGTTGTATAGTCACTGGCTCATAAGTTATTGTTATTAGATAAGAGAAACTCCCAAAAAGTTCCCATATTGAGTACCCTAAGTTGAGATGAGATGAGATGAGATGAGTTGATTTGAGTTCCTTCGAGATGAGTCTGATTTGATTGATGAGGTTTGATTGGTATTCTTGCTTTAGATAGTCATTTGATATTCTAATTGGTTATTATTCTGATTTGATGATTGTTCCATATTATTCTACCTGTTTCTGTTTCATTTAGCTATTTTATATAACGTACATTCCATATTCTAACGCTACTCGGCACTGTATCGTTTCATGATGCAGATACTGGGGTTAGAGAGTTCAATTGATTTGGTTAGCCTAACCTACTTTGGAGGATTTATTACATTTACTTCCTTTTTCTTATTAGAGTTAGACATTGAGTTAGCTTTATTTTTTATTTGAGGTAGCTATGGGTCTGTAATTGGCATCGCTTGATAGTGATAGAGGATTCATAGTCTGAAATCGAATGTTGATGTTAAGACTTGTTGAGAAAGTTCTTTCCACTAACCTTTTTTATTTACTGATATTACTTTGAGACCAGATAAGATGTTCCCATTACTTTCTTTTGTCTTCTGTTGATTGGTAGAGTTTATCGATTGAATGAATAGGATGAGGTCAAGTGGTTCACTTGGGGACTATCAATAGTCTATGGGTGCCGACCACATCTAGGGTACCCTCCCGAGGTGTGACAAACTTGGTATCAGAGTACAAAGTTCAAGAGTCCTAGGGAGTCTATGAAGCATGTCTAGTAGAGTCCTTGTTATTGGTGTGAAGAGCTCCATATCCATAATAAGGAGGCTATAGGAAATTAGGAGTTGTCTCACTTCTTTCATACCCAAAATCGTCTGATAGAGTTACACTCTATGAAAGCACTCTTCTAATTCATGCGTTACACATTTATAAAATTGTGATCATGTTTCCAAGAAGAGCCAATAAAGAGAAAGGGAGTCCAGTTAGACAGAGTACTATCTAACTCGATACCCCGAATCAGGATTAACCCATAGGCCTAGCCTTCTGTCTTGTTCATCTACATCAAGATGATGTTAGTAATGCTGAGCTTTACCAGGCCATCTAGACTTTGGCCCAGGCTGTAGAATCACCGGTTGTTAGATAGGGAACAGGCAGACAGTGTGTTCCAAATACATCTGGAGTTCGTGAGTCCTTGAGGATGAACCCACCTGAGTTTAAGAGGTCGAGAAGGAATAGGAATATGAGTCACTTTCAAGTAGAGCCTCATAACTTTAGAACTCAGAGATGTAAGCCCTAGACTAGTATGGCCCGAGGATCCTAAGGCAAGACACGTTGTGGCAAGTGTGGCAAGTTTCACTTGGGAGAATGTCACGAAGGGAGTACTAGATGTTACAAGAGTGGCCGAATGGGTCACCTTCAGAGGGAATGTCCAATGTGGTCCTACAAGGCCCAAACTCCTACACTAGCACCACCAGTTAGAGAAGATCAGGAAAGTTCTCCAGATGTCTCCCTAGATGTCGTGACGAGTATGATTCGAGCCTTTACATATTTTGATATTGTCCATGACAGAGAGAAACTTATATCTCTAAAGAGTTTAATGTTACCACCCAAGAGTGTAAATTAAGGTCTTTAAGCCATGAGTAGAGTTCTTATCCTTCAGCTAGGAGGAGGACGAGCAAGAGGAGAAGACCATATAGTGATATTGGTGGTTGATTGAGGTTTGTAACTAGAGTCGTGTGCCATTAGGTAAGTAATGTAGTGGTAACCTGATTCCCATTAGCATTGACAAAAGAGTAGTAAGTACCATTTGATGTTCATGATGAGGTATAGAGAAAGAGGTATTGTTAGGATGAGTTGGAGCATACTCAACCTAGAAAGAGGTTTATGTCGATGTGTCATGGTGGTAGTAAGGGTGGAGTGTAGATGTATAATAGGTGGAAACAGAGTACTTTTGAAGTGATAGATAAAAACTAGGCTCATGATTCTAAGGGAGAGCCCTATGAAGTTCATAGAGTTATAAGCTTAGCTCGATAAGGAAGTATAGTGAATGGGTGAGTGGTACAAAAGTGGTGAGGATGGGATGTGTTGATCAATTACTGGCTATGAGATTTTACTATGCCTATATTCCAAAAACTTTTACCTAGTATTGTAAGTTGGTATGATATCAGAGAGGTATGTGATAGATGCAAGTAGTAGTACCAGACCTTAAGCTTGAATTTTGAGAAATAGTGATTAAGAAGAGATAATGTAGTGATAGTGATAGTATTAGTTGGAGATTTTCTGTAAGAGGTTCACCATAGTATATACTTGAGATTAAGGTGTTGGCTTGCAAAAAGTGTGATGTTATGAGTATGGTGTAGGTACCGTTAGATTGAAATAGAGAATTGATGACGAAACATTTGATGGGAGTGGTTAGATTGTAATAGATATGAAAAGTAGGTTATGTACACTGATAAGAGTAGAAACTATAGAGAGGTTTCCATAGAGACAAGAGGAAGCTAAGGATGGTACCCATGAGGAGAGTCTTAGTGGCTATTATATATATGTTATTATAGCATCATAGAAGCACTTAAGATGTTCTTATGGATAGTGATTCCCGGCCCGTGTAGAGATATGAGCTTATAGCCAGTAAAAGGAGTTGATTTGGAAGGTTAGCGAGATACCCTTTGATCTAAGGGGGAGATGATGAGATGATAGGCCTAAGTACATCTTGAGGTTTTGATAGACATGGGTTGATCGGGATGAGGCATCAGTTCCTTGCCATATCATACGTTCCTTATTCTTCGTTGAGGTGATGCCCAATTCCCGTCGAGTATATGACTTTCATGCCTATGGCCTAGTCCCATGTACAACTTGTTGATTGTCATTCATGATAATTTTTTAGGATGAGGAGCGATAACTTTCTTCAATAATTCTAATCTTAGTTAATTGATGTAAGAATTTCCAGTCCCATGTTGAATGAGACGTAACATAAGTTTTACACTACGTATAGTTATGTGAACTTAGAATGAGCCTTGAGAAATGAGAGAGATTATACTTCATTATGATAGTCCTCAGATAAGGTTTTTGATTGAATCATGCTAATGATCTTTCATTCCAAGCCCTTTTTTATGATCTTGCTTTCCAGTCTTGATAAGAATTGTTTATGGTGGCAAAAGAATGATGATTGAGGAGAGAGAACGAGTGTTCTTGATTCTAATAATGAGGTGATATCATTTCCTTCATGGTTATAGACATGGAGTAGGAGTTAGAGGGATTGTGATGAGTCTAATAGATAAGAAAAGGAATCCCACGATAAGAGTGCATACGATTGAGGGTGTAGATGTGCTATGGTAGGTTGAAGATCCTCTAGTGATATAGATCTTAAAGAGGCCATGAAATGGTTAAAGTGATAGGCTTGAATGTGTGACTTCCATTATTTAAGTGCATTAAAGTGATGAGAATGAGTTATATTCTCTAAATAGAGGTCACTATAGAGATGTGAGATATAGATTTCAAAGGGTTAGATTGGTGTAAATATGATCATCCTAGTACTAGCACCTTTAGATTTGAGTTAAGCTTGAGTGGAAGAGCAGGAGGTGGTTACATGGAGATTTGAATGAGAGATATGAGTTCCATTGATAGAGAAGAATTCCACAAAAAGGATCACAATTGAGATGAGGAGTTAAGCTTGAGAATGTCCATTGAGTCTTGTAGACGCGATGGCCATATTCGCGATTGGAATTGATGACTTCCTTCTTGTGTGCGATGACTGATTGTCGAAGTGTTTAAATGATTTAAAATGATTGAATTTTCACATTCCATTCGTGCCTAATGGTGATGATGTCTAAGATGATATTTCTACTCTTGATCTGAACCGAATTGTCTGTCTGAGTTTATGTACCTATTCCTAAGTCTGAGTAAAGTTTATTGAGGTTGAGGAAGAGTCGAGAGCTTGATTGATTGATTGAGAAGTGTTCTGAGTGTTATTCTTGCCTTGATGACCATCTTTACTCATCATTAGAGGACGAATGATTCCAAGGGGTAGATAATGTAACATCCGGTAAAATTACCAAAATACCCCTCGAAGAGAGATGTGTGCATAACACGTCTTCCATGCTTTGATGGAAAATCCGAGGTTAGAATTGCAATTAGCATGAAAAAATGAGGGGGAAAGTAGTTTCAGTTGATTTTTGGAGCAATCGGATCAAAAAATAATCTTTTGATGCGAAAATAAATTCTAGAATGAGCGCTGGACAGGTGTGCGACATGCACCTACCGCGGACCTACACTTGGTTTTATTTTAAAAATTTTTTACGGGATTGGAAAGCTCATTTGGAGAATTTTCAGTGAAAAACACCAAAAATTGACACTGTCTATGTCACGGATCTCGTGTCCCGAGATGGACTTTTTTCAAATTTCGTGAGGGGTATTCTAGACCCTTCCAAACTCCTCCTAATTTAATATATGACCAACGTAGGCCGTTTTGAGTATAAAAAGGGTTCTTAACTCATTTTAGGCTCTTCAAAGTCCTTGAAAAAAACTAGGGCTAAAGAGAAGAGAAGAGGAGCGAGGAATTGGGGAGTTCGAAGAGAGTTCCTTGAGGTTGTGTCACGCCCCGGAAAGGTACCCTAGGTGTGGACGACACTCGAAGACTATTGCTAGTCCCTAAGTGAGCCACTTGGACTCATCACATCCATTCATTCAATAACTCTATAAATTAGCGGAAGACTGTAGAGTATAATGGGCACATCTAATCTCAAAAAGTATAATAAATTAAAAGGGCTAGTTAGTAAGAAACTAGCTCACAAGTCTCAAAATCAGCATTCGACTTTAGTCTATGAAGCCTCTATCACTATCAAACGGTGCCAATGATAGAACTATGAATACATCAACTCAAGAAATAGTAAAGCTACTCTAAAAGTCTTACTCTAACAGCTAGATGAAAGTAAATAATGGTCCTCCGAAGTAAAGGAGGCTCACCAACTCTACTGACCTACTCAAATCCTCAATGATACATCTATTGACGATCGCTAACATCTATATCTAGATCATGAAATGATGCATCACTGAGTGGAGTCAATACATAATAGGGTATATAAAATAGCTAAATGTAATAGAAACAAGAAGAATAATATGGTAATAACATCAAATCAGAATAATAACCGAATCAGAATGTCAAATGTCTATCTAAAAGAAGCATAAAGAGTAGACATGTGACCAATCAACCTCATCAATAAACTTAGGCTAAACTCAATGGAACTCAACTTATCTCGACTCAAAGTACTCAACATGGGAACTTTCTGGAGTTTCTCTTATCTGACAACACACTTATGAGCCAGTAATTGTACAACACCCCGCCAGTGTTGTCATGGTTGTTCTATACTTGCAGGCATAGAACGAATCGAAACCATAATGGGTATTCCATAATGTAGTTGGCAATCAACAAGTCCTCTATTATTTCAGGGACTTCTATCAATAGGGAACCTCAATGTAATCTGATGGTTCTAATCCTCACCTACGCTTGGCAATGTAGTTAATGAGTGTGAGTTAGTTTTTACTCTTACCCATTTCGGTGCTCGATACTCCTCCTAAGATGTAATGCTCATAAGACTTATATATCTCAATCAGTGTCATAGAGACTCTTATCATCTCATCAATCAATATCGCAATCAATAGTTCAAGGCTTAGACCAATCATTAGGGAACATTCGAATAGACAAACCAATAGGGATTATTTACAGATTCTCATAGGACCATCAAGTTTTGTCAACCTATCATCATGCTCACATCACAATCAACATTCTCAAATCAAGATTCTAGACTTAATCCCTAAGTTCATTTATGCATACTTTCAAAAGTTAGCATATAAGGTTTATCCAATATCTCATGAAAAGTATTCAATTCAAGAGAACAAGTTTGTGGTGATCATCAACATAGGAAAATACATGTATTAGATATAATTTGTAAGACAATATTCAAGAATAAATTCAAGAAACATGTATGGGGACTATGAACTGTCAATTCCTCTATGACCATATATGGGGCACATGAGAGAACAATCTCATGCTTTAGGTTAGCCTTACATATTTGGATTGAACATTTGGATAATAAACCTCAAGGAACGTTTTTCGAGCACCTCAATTTGTTGCTCCTGTTCTCTTCTCTTTAGCTCTAATCTTTTTCAAGGACTTAGAAAGGACTTAGAATAGGTTTAAAACCCTTTTTACGCTTAAAATGACTTATTTTAGTCATACATTAAGTTCAGGAGGGGATTGGAAATGTCTAGAATGGCCCTCATGAAATTCGAAAAAAGTTCATCTTGAGAGATAGGGTCAGCATGATGATAGGTTGACATTCAGGGATGAATAATTCCAAGGGGGAGATATTGTAACGACCCCACAAAAAGTATCCAAAAATATTGTTCAGAAGTGTTTAGAATAATAATTTGTACATATCTCAAAATTCGTACGTGATGTCAAAAATCTGACTTCATATTCTTGTTCAGGGGGTCAAATTAAGTGAGAAATGGATCTAACCCTTATTTTAGAGAAACCATATCAAACTTTCAAATTTCAAAGTTTGAAGAAAACAGTGGGCCTGCGCGTCACTGGCATAGTGTAATTTTGTCCAGCTTTTCTATCTCTGTCCAAGGATTTTGGGTCATGGGAACAAGCCTTCCCATATGTGAAAAATACTTATACTTAGCCATATTTTGCTTTCATATCATACAAGACATTCTCCAATACTCTCTCTCACACTTAGACAAATATTTCACTCAATTCAAGTGTCCAAACCCATTTTTTGATCTCAAGAAACCCATTCAATCTTCAAGATATCATTAAAATCTAAGTCAAGCTTATTTATGTTGTTTAATACCATCATGGGTCCCCTACATCAATCCAAGTTCGAAAGAATTTCCATTGGCTAAGTTTTGCACAAGTACTGGTAGGAGGTTCAACTTTAAAGGGACATATCTCTTAGCACACAATGAAATGGGTATCCCATGACCTACCAAATCAAATATCTTTGAATTAGCTTTCCAACGCACTTGGTTTCACCTTATTTAGAGTTCGCATGAAGATGTTATGCTCATTTTTGTAAAACTTGTATGTGCAGGGATATATACGGGTTTTTGCCAAATTCTGCCTCACTAATAGCATTCCATAAATTTAGCTATTTCTGTTGGTATTTTGGGAATTCCAATGCTATCTTAACACCTCCTAAGGACCTAACCCCATTCCTAAATATCAAATTCACTCCTCCCAATTGGAATACACTCTCAAATTCTCTCAAGAGCCTCCATCAAAACTCCAATACAAATTCAAGAAAACTCAAGAGCAAACATTGGATTCCAAGATCCACTTCCAAACTTCAAGTCTTTCACAACTCAATTTCAAGAAATCCAAGGTCCAAAGTATGTGGACTTCATTCATGGGTACCTTTCACCCATGAAGTCCAATCTTCCATTTCTACGAAAATTGCATGTTTTCAAGTTGTGTTGCTTATGAGTATTATTCGTTAGAGATTATGATCATATACTGTATTGACATTTTAGGAAATTTGGGTTGAAAATATGTGATTACTCATTTTTTAGTCTATACCATAAGATTATTTACCTATTATGATTATGCATGTTCTAAGCTTTAGAACTGTAATCTCTTTTGGGATTTGATGAGGGGTTCTAATGTATTTTGCAAGATGGTATTACCAAGTATTGGTGGTTTGTTTTACTTAAAGTTTTCTTTCATGAGTTCATTGTTGAATTTGCATGGTTTTACACTGGCACAACACACCCGCCAAGTGTTTGATAAAATGTCCGATTATGATTTCTTGAGGAATTGAAGGTCCTATGCATATCTTATTATTTGATGACCATATGATTATGGAATGATGTTGGAATGATGATGAAATGATGATTAAAGGTAATGTATGTATATGATGATGAAAGGAGTGTATATATATGTATATGATATTATCTCTATAGTGTTGGAGATGACCAAGCCTTGCTCGGGGGGATTTAGGCCCGGGTAACCTTGTTGAGGGGATGGTACCTCGATCGCCTAGCTTGGGGGGTTGTAGGCTTGGGTAACCTTATTGGGGGTCGATACCCAGGTTTGTGCTCCATCAACCTTATTGGGGGGTTTATACTCTATCAACCTCATGAATGGATTTGTACCTCATGCGCCTCTCCAAGGAGGTGGTAGGCCTTGGATTGCACTACAATGGTCACTCCTTACACTCGTATTATGGTCTATATAAGTATGATGTTACTTCAAGCACCACTCATACATGTCATATTATTAGTATGCTATCTATTTCTTATGATTATGCATTTTGCCTATGATGCCTATCTCTTGTTGCATTACATCCTACATACTTAGTACATTCAAACATACTAACGCATACTATATGCCAACATGATATCCCCATGTAAGAACTGGAACTCCTATTGATTCTTTTTGTGGCTAGACGGATTGTTCAAGTTAGCTAATGGTGAGTCCTTAAGTTTGGGGACAATATCTATCTTCTCTCAAGATTATGTTTAGACTATGTCTTATATGTTTGTCATTATTATAAGGGTGAGCTCGATTTCTTTTCTTGGCCCCTGCTAAGTATATAAGGTTTAGAGGTATTGTTGGACATGTTATGCATCATGCTATGAGCCTTGACTCTCTCATTTCTTGGTGTTTATGATATGGAAATTCACCCTTAGTCCTAATTTTCCTTCCACGACCAAGGATGTGTAATGATATGCTATGAGGCTTGTTTGGGGTTCCTTCGGATTCCCCATTCGCCGGTCACATCTAGGCCCTAGGCTTGGGTCGTGAAAAAGATGGTATAAGAGCATTAGGTTGTTAGGTCCTCGATGTCGTACACATCGCGTCAATTAGAGTCTTATTCATGGTTGTAAACTGCACCATGACTATTAATAGAAGGCTATGAGGAGTTCTAGGAAATGTTTTCCTTCTTCATGATATATGTTGTGTGATAGAGTTAGGTTCCCTAGGGCTTATTGCTAATCCCTAACTTTTACATTATAGGATATGTCTTAAGCTACTCAGGATGATGATATGATGAATGTGGAGGTTTACAATGCTCTATGGGTTTTTGTCAAAGCGGCGGCAAAATGGGCAATTCACCTCGCTCAGGAAGTGAATGCTCCCAAAACTTCAAATGGTAAGAAGAGAGGTAGTGAGACTAAGAAGGCCCATATTGAAGGAAAGTTCCAAAGTCTCAAAGATAGGGTGGTGTGGTGCCTTATGCTAGGTGCCCAGAATGTGGTAGATGACACGATGGCCCATGCTTGAGAGGTACCGGCCCTTGTTATGGTTGTGGAGAGTTGGGTCACAAGGTAAAGGATTGCCCTCGTAAATGCAATAAGAGTGAAGGAGGTGTTGGTGGGATGACTAATCGCAAGTGTCAAAGGTGTGGAAAGTACTATGGTGGCCATTGCTTGAGGAAGACTAATTCTTGTTATGGGTGTATTAAAATGGGTCGCAAGCTAGTGAATTATCCGTATGTTCGAAGGAAGTGTGAAGGCGGTCGACCTTTAGATCAAGGTGGACATGTTGATCAAGTGGCTCAGGAAGGGGATGAGGTGCTTGATGTTCCTACCAGTATTTGAAATTTCCTTTGGCTTTGATATATTTGCATTAATGGGCCAGTGTGCCACTATTTCTTTCATTATTCTTATGGTTGCTAGTGGGTTTCATGTGTGTCCCAAACTCTCTTTGGTGCCTATCTGGTTGGCAAGCCTATTATTGTTTGAAAGTTCATAGGTGTTGTTCCATGTTCATATTGCACTAATTCTTGCCTTATGACTTATTGGATTGGTGTGGTGGATTTTGATGCTATGCTTGGGATGGATTAGTTGCGCTAGTGTTGAGTCCCCATTGAATGTAGGACCCCTAGGTTAAATTCTGATTACCTATTAAATCCATCTTTGAGTAGGGGCTTGTAAAGTGGTTGCAAAATGGTAAGTGTTTTTCTTGTCTTAAGGTACCACTGATCTCTAAGGGCTACATTTACCATCTTTTAAGAATTAGGGGTGTTGAACCTAAGTAATTTCTATTGAGGTGATTTTGGTGATTAGTGGGTTAGTGAAATCCCTCCCGATACTTTGAATTTTATTTAGTGCCTTTTTGGTTTGACTTATGATTGGTTATGTCTATGGGTTTCATGAATGGGGTCTTTACTCCCTACCTTGTTATGTTTGTTGTAGTCTTTAGTGATGAGGTATTGATTTATTTAGAACTTGTGAACTATTTGGGGGTAATGTTGCAAATTTCATGGTAAGAGGAGTTGTATGTTAAGTGTGTGAAGTGTAAACTCTGCTTAAAGAAGGTTACTTCCCTAGATCATAGGGTGTCGGAGGATGGTATTAAGATGGATCCTAAGAAGATGGATGTGATTAGAAATTGGCCTAGACCTTTCACTCCCTTGGACATTAGGAGCTTCTTAGGCTTAGCGGGTTACTATAGAAGGTTTGTGAATGAGTTCTCTTTTATTGCTTCTCCCATGACTAAGTTTACTCAAAAGAAGGTCAAGTTTGTGTGGAATGACGAGTGCGAGAGGAGCTTCCAAACATTGAAGGATAAGCTTGTGTCTACTCCTTTTTGTCACTACCAGAAGGGCTAGAGGGTTTTGTTGTTTGTGATGTCTCCTAGGTTGGTTTTGGCTTGTGTATTGATGCAAGATGGTTAGGTGGGAGCCTATGCTTTTAGCTAATTTGAGATGCGTGAGAAGGGTTATCCTACCTACGACCTTGAGATTAGCCGCTGTTGTATTTGCATCAAAATTTATGTCATTGATTGTATGGGGGTGCATGTTGATGTATTTAACGTTCACTAGAGTCTCCAATATGTGTTCACCAAAAGGACCTTAGCTTGAGATAAAGGAGGTGGTTAGAACTTCTTAAGGATTATGATGAGAGTGTGCATTATTGTCCCGGTAAGGCTAATGTTATGGCGGATACTTCAAGTGGGGTGTCTACGGGTAGTCTAGCACATGTTGATGGTGGTGATAAAGAGCTGGCTAGGGAGGTGCATCGGTTGGCTAGATTGGGGGTTAGGTTAGAAGAGGTGGACAATAGTGGTGCTATTGTTGTTGATGGCTCTAAATCTTCATTAGTTAGTGAGGTAAGACCAAAGAAAAATCTTGATCCCTCCTTGTTAGAATTGAAGGCTTCGGTGAGCGTTGGCAAGGTGGAGGTTTTCTCCCAAGGCGGAGGGTGCCCTAAGGTACCAAGGTAGGTTGTGTGTGCCTAGTATTGATGACTTGAGTGAGATGGTTCTTGATGAGACTAATAATAGCTATTATTCTAGCATTGGCATGACTCCTTTTGAAGACTCCATATGATAGACATTGTACATCCCTGGTTAGGTGGTTTGAAGTGGGAGGAATAACTTTTTTAGGTCCAGATCTTGTTATGGAGGCTATGGAGAGGGTGAGGCTAATTAGGGAAAGGATGAAACAACCTGAAGTCATCAATGGTCCTATGCCGGTGTAGGGAGTAGGGATCTTGGATGTAAGGGTGGTGATCGCATCTATTTGAAGGTTTCACTCATGAAAGGTGTGGTTTGTTTGACAAAAGAGGAAATTGAGTTTAAGGTTAGTGAGTCCTTATAGAGTGTTGAGGAGCATTGGTGAGGCCGCATACGAATTGGAGTTCCCTATGGATATGGATATGGTTCGTCTGGTTCTTCATGATTCTAGGATTGAGGAGGTGTGTTAATTATTCATTATTATAGGACTCTTGAGGTTGTGGACATTGTATAGGATGAGTCGACTTATGAGGAGGTCTGGTGGAGAAGTTGGGTGGATATGAGTAAAGGTTGATTTGTGAGGGCGTAGTGTTTGTCAAGGCCCACTGGGAGAATCGCCAAGTCAATAGTATCTCTCGGGGAGCCTGAGTGGGCATGTAGGAGAAATATTCGTACATTTTTCATTCTACTCAAGGTTATGATAACACATCAATTCCTTTTATGAGTTCCAAGTCTTATGTTTCAGCCCCTATGTCATTGCATGCATTCATGATTATATTGAGAAAGATCATGGTGATTTTAACACTTATATTGAGATTCTTAAAAGGTGTTTTAAGTGTGATATTGCATTATTATTGGGGCTGATCTCTTTATGATTACTCTTCTCTTGTACATTTCTTTGACATTCAGGGATGAATGTTCCCAAGGGGGAGATATTATAGCGATCCCCCCAAAAAAAGAGCCTGAAAATGTGTCTCGGAAGTACCCGAAATCATAATTTTCACATATCTCAAAATTCATGCATGATATCGAAAATCCAACTTCATATTCTTATTCATGAGGTTAAATTGAGTGGGAGATAGTTCTAACCCTGATTTTAGAGAAACCTTAGAGAATTTTGAATTTTCAAAGTTTAATGAAAACAGTGGGCCTGCGCGTCACTGGTGCGACGCGCCAGTGTTATTTTTCATGTAATTTCATCCAGCTTTTCTATATCCATCCAAGGCTTTTGGGTCTTGGGCCCAAGCCTTCCTATACGTGAAAAATGCCTATAATTATCCATATGTTGCTTTCATATCATACAAAACATTCCCCAATACTCTCTCTAATACTTCGACAAATATTTCACCCAATTCAAGTGTCCCACACTCACTTCTGGATCTCAAGAAACTCATTCAAGCTTCAAGATCTCATTCAAATCTAAGTCAAACTCATTTATTTCGTTTAAGACCATCATGGGTCCCCTGCATCAAGCCTAGTTCGAAGGAATTTCCGTTGGCTAAGTTTTGCACAAGTACCAGTAGGAGGGTCAAATTTATAGTGGCATATCTCTTAGTACAAAAAGAACTACATATTCTATGACCTACCAAATCAAATCTCTTTGAATTATCTGTCCCACGCACTTGATTTCACCTTATTTAGAGTTCGGATGAAGAAGTTATGCCCATTTTCGTAGAACTTGCATTTGAGGGCTACATACGGGTTTTTGCGAAATTCCGCCTCATTAATTGCATTTCATAAATTTATCCATTTCCATTGGTGTTTTGGGAATTCCTATGCTATCTTAACACCTCCAAAAGACCTAACCCTATTCCAAAAGATTGCATTCACTCCTCCTAATTGGAAAACACTCTCAAATTCTCTCAATAGCCTCCAATACAAATTCAAGGAAACTAGGCAAGCTTTGGATTCCAAGACCCACTTCCAATCTTCAAGCCTTTCATAACTCAATTTCAAGAAATTCAAGGTCTAAGGTATGTGCATTTCATTCATGGGTATCTTTTACCCATGAAGCCCAATCTTCCATTTGTATGAAAATTACATGTTTCCAAGTTGTGTTGCTTGTGGGTATTATTTGTTAGAGATTATGATCACATACTATATTGGGATTTTATGAAAGTTGGGTTGAAAATACATTATTACTCATTTTTAAATCTATACAATGAGATGATTTACCTGTTATGATTGTGCATGTTTTAAGCTATAGAACTGTGATCTCTCTTTGAATTTGATAAGGGGTTCCAATGTATTTTTCAAGATGGTAATACAAAGTATTGGTGGGCTATTTTACTTCAAGTTTTCTTGCATGAGTTCACTTTTGAATTGCATGGTTTTATACTAGCACTACACGCTCGCCAAGTGTTTGAGAAAATGTCTGGTTATAATTTCTTGAGGAATTAAAGGTCCTATGCATGTCCTATGAGTTGAGTCACTATATGATGATGGAATGATGAAGAAAGGGAATGTATGTATATGATGATGACAGGAGTGTGTCTATGTATGTATGTATGTATATA
>JAABOM020063589.1:15507-42891 GCA_011800125.2 Solanum clarkiae | reverse complement strand
ACATAACATTACACTTCAATGGGGCTCCAATTCAAGTTAACCCTCATGTATACATTCACATAGTTTCCCAACACTTCCTTCACCCCACAAGGACTATTTTGATATTTTCATATGCAATCTTGTCTCCATTTCAAACCCCAAATTCCAAATTCACAATTCAAGCTAACAATCAACCCTCTTTTCATTTTTTACCTTCAATTTAACACACCCCTAACATACCCACAAGCTTTAATTTACATAAATGAAGCTAGAAGTTAACATACCTTGCAAGCCCCTTACTAGACCCAAATCTTCATAGCCATCAAACCAAGCGTTTTCTTGACCAACTAACGCCTCCACGCCACTTATGGAACCCAATATACCAAGCTTGAAGCGTCAAACTATCGTAAGATAAAAAAATGGATTTTTTCGGTTTACTATAGCAACTCAAGAATTCTTCTTCTTGTTGGTTGCTCTCCCTTTTTTCTAAGTGTTGGAACCTTCCTTGAACAAGATAAGCATACATATATATAGACAAAGGTCTTCCACTTGAACCAATCAAAAAGAGCCACAATATATAACCCCACTAACAATTTAAATCTTAAAGACTACACTTTAAAAAAAATTATATTTGGTCCCAAACTTTACCAAATTGAACCAATCAGGGCCGACCCTCTGCTAGTACGGTGGTGGGACAAACCTCAGCGAGGACGCTGAGTCCCTACGGGGGGTGAGTGTAGGGACGGCGATATGTAACGCCTGTAGCTCACTTAGGCGAATCCTACATCGAAAAAAGAGGGGGAGTTTCTGGGCTATATGTTGAGCTTGGAACCTTACGTGTGCATACACGTTTTCTCAGGCTTTCCTGGGAGGAACCAAACCATGCAGCCCTATAGGGCCAAAGCGGACAATACATGCACGTGTGGCGCCGTTCATCACAGCTAACTAAACAGAGACGAGGCCCGACGTCGAATTTGTCCAAATCCAATTATGAATAAAGTCTGTGTTAAGGGTGTAACTTTAGCCCATGTTTTAGCATCATATATGGATTTTATTTTCAACCCAGGAAGAATATAAAAATAGCCCAAGTACATCACGACACACTTAAACATTTGGGCCCAAACTAAGTGAAGAGAAAGTTTGAAAATGGGTAGCCCAAACCCATCAACTTTGGAGCCCCATAAGGCCCAAGTTAAAGGGGAAAGGAGCTGCATCACCATCTTGGTGAAGTAAGCCTGAGAATGCCTTAGTAAGTTGGCGAAAATCCCACTTTAAAAAGGGTTAAAGTAGCTCCCATAAGTCATTCTTTAACTTGACCGACAAAAAAATCAGATTGCTCTCCAAAGTTTCCTCTCAACTTTTCTTAACTTTATAAAGCCGCCAAACGACCCTTTTATGGTTCTTGAAGGAGATCTGAACCTTGAAGGCAAAGGTAAGTAATTATAGTTGTGTATTTAGTATGGTTTCTTCATGAAAAACAAGAAGTATATACTAGTATGTTATGCTGGAAATTTTGGGCAGCTTGTATTCTAAGGATTGTTGTACATTTGTCTTGTTAATTAAGAGGATTTTCTCTTCCCAATTGGCTGCATTATGAAGTAATACTTGTGTAGTTAACAAATATTGGTTTTATAGTAATGTAACCAGGCTGTTTCACCACTTTTATAGTCCACAAAAGTTAGTCCTTATATGATATCACAATTGTGTTCTTAGTAAGAACTTGTGGGCTGTTGGATAGAAGGCTATTGCCTCACGTCCTTAATAACTGATTTGTTACTGTTCTTAGACTGGTTCGAGGTTGTTTTTATGTATAGATGTTGTTGTAACAATTTTGTTAGAGTTGGAACAAGTTTGGAATCATCGATGTCGAAAGGTAGCGAAGGGAGGTAACGTTATGCTGTCCATTTGCAGCTTGTGTAGAATTGTTATGTGTTGTGCTTTGTGGGATGTCATAAGACTGTTGTGGAAACCAAACAGGATGCATATGATATATATATGTGAGTGTGTGTTAGAAAGCACGATTATAAGTGAATAGATTGAAGGAATGCGTTTGCGTCACTAATTATAGGCTTGCTGCCCGGGTGTTAGTTTTTGTGATATTGGGCTGCCAAAAAGTGTTTCTTTGCTTCTAATACTAGTTTTATTGCCTACTATGTTGTAGATAAATACTTGGTGAAAGGGAAGGTTATCTCGAGGTAGTAACGAGGTCATACAACGAGGTATGTAAGGTTATTGGATTTCGTATTACTTGGCATGAAATCTAGATTCTTCCTTGGCACATAAAGGCACTTGCCAACTCCAACACAACTATTAAGTGTGTCTCCACTCTTTGACATATTCATATGCTTTCATACATAGTTACCTTCAAATATGCAAACATTCTTGGATACCAAGTTACATGAGTACTTGTTAATAAATAAAGTTCATGAGTTGTTTCATTTCATATGCATTTTATTATTTGTGCAACATACTGCTTTCACTATCATATTGTCTTGTATGATTATCTACATGTCACATGCTACATATACGGTCCTACAACTCCAATATTGTGACCACCAAAAGAATCATCTCAAAGATAATTGAAAGGTAAAGTATATTGTTTATTTATGGGTGGTAGCCCGAGGGGTGGAAGAACCACCTAGCCAGCAACGATCCTATCATGGGTGATAGCATGAGGGGTTAAGGAAGAACCTAGCCAGGGATGATCTCGATACAGTTTATCACCGATTAGTTGGTCATTTGTATTACAACTATGCACAAATTATACATTAATGGTAAAGTAATATAAAAAGCATAAAATACATAATTCCACAGTATAACCAAAGATGGTCTCTAGTCTTGCACCAGTGCATAGTCTCATTTGAGTTATTACTTCACATACAATATATCCTGCCTTACATATTCAGTACATTATCTCGTACTGACGTCCCTTATGGGGGAATTGCATTTCATACTGCAGGTACAGATGCTAGCAGATCTCCCCAGTAGGAGTACAGGATATCCAGCTTCTGATACCAAGTTCCAGGTTTCTCCTAGGCTTTGTGTGTGTCTAGAGCTTATATGTTTATATTGTACAGTTAGACAAGGCGGGGCCTGTCTTGACCCTTATCAGATACTTTCTCTTATCTAGAGGCTTTGTAGACTATGTAAATTAAAGTGTGGTCATGTCTCGTACTTTAACCACCGTGGCCCCCACGACCTAGTCATATGCATTTCCTTTTGGCTTGTTATCACTATTTATTTTCTTAAGGGCATGTCAAAAGTAGAAAGGCCTTGTAATATATATAGAAAGCTCATAGATAAACGTTGGTTCTCCTGGGCCTTATCGGTAACGGGTGCCAGTCCGCCCTAACAGGACTTGGGCCTGACAGAAGTGGTATCAAAGCGGGTCATCCTAGGGAGTCTACAAAGCCATGTCTATGTAGAGTCTTGTTTATCGATGTGTTGTGCACCACATTTATAAGAAGGAGGCTATGTGGCATTTAGGAGTTGTTACTTTCTTTCCATTCTTTATATCGTCCCATAAAGTCAACTGCAATAGGTGCATTATGTCTAATTCCTAAATTGTTTTGTATAACAAGTATGCCAGAAACAAGATATAACAAATGTAAAGGGAAGAGAGTAGAAGTGGTGGTTGGTATACCCAGCCAGGTGAGACAACGAGATGAGGTTCGAGAGGAGTCTTTGTCACAGACATCTCTAACTCCTCCAGTTCCTGATGAACCCAAGAATAGTGAAATTACTCTAGAACTACCTATTGATGCTACCGTGTAGGATCTGAGAAATGCAGTCCAACTGTTGACTCGTATAGTTGCTGGCCAAGGTCAAAGGCAGGAAGGTCCAGTTATGGGTACAGTTGGTACAAATAGGGCAATTGACACAAGGATACGTGATTTTCTTAATTTGGACCCCCCATCCTTCACTGGGTCAGATCCTAATGAAGATCCCCAAGACTTTATTGATCAGATTTAGCACACTTTAGATGTTATGCACGTGAGTGGTATAGAAGTTGTTGAGGTAGCGACATATAGATTGAAGGGTGTGGCTATATTGTGGTATGAAGCTTGGAAGCCATCTAAGGGTATAGATGCACCTCCATCTACCTGGAAAGAATTCAAAGAGGCATTTCTTGACAATTACTTTCCATTAGAGATCTAAGAGGCCCGTGCAGATCAGTTCTTGAACCTTCACCAAGGGAATATGAGAGTGAGGGAGCATAGCCTCCAATTCAATTCCTTGGCAAGGTATGCTCCTAATGTAGTTGTTACTATGGCAGATAGAGTTCATCGATATGTAGATAGGTTGGATATGTATCTGGTCAGAGACTGTACTATTGCTTCCTTGAACAAAGATAAGGACATAGCGAGGATGCAGACTTTTGCACAGAAATTGAAGGATCAGAGGCAAAGGAGAAGGACACAAGAGGTAGAAAGAGCATAATCCAAGAGGGCCAGGTCTACACGGCAATTTACACTACCCCAAGGTGAGCTTAGGCCTCGATTTTCTAGTAGATCACCTAGGCCATCATCCTTCTACTCTGCAGCTAGTGCCCATCGCAACTTCAAGGGTCTAGAAGTAATCAGTTTGGTCAATGAGCTGGGGGACAAGGTACATGAACAATAGGATATTCAGTAGGCCAGCCAATGACTCCTAGGCAGCCTTGTAAACAGTGTGGAAGAAGTCACTCGGGTACATGTCATTTTGGGATAGATGCTTGTTATTGGTGTGGTGCACCAGGGCATATGATAAGAGATTGCCCGAAGAGGCGTATGAGTAATATAGCACAATTTACTGGGTCGGTTATTACATTATCATCATCAGTTCCTCCAATAGGTAGGGGTCAACAAGCACCTATGGGCTATGGTAAAGGTGTTAGAGGGGCAGCTAGTTCTAGCTGAGTCCAGAATTGCACTTATGTACTGGGGAGTCGGCAAAATTTGGAAGCTTCACCTGATGTGGTCATAGGTACATTGTCCATCTTTTCACATAATATATATGCATTAACTGACACTGGTTCTACACTATCATACATCACTCCATTAGTTGCCAGGAAGCTTAAGAGAACACCCAAACTATTGAACAAACCATTTGAAGTGTCGACACCAACTGGTGAATCTATTATGGCTAGAAGGGTTTATTATGACTGTGTAGTAACTGTTTGTAACCGTGACACATTGTCTAACCTTATTGAGCTAGAAATGGTGGAATCTGAGTTGTAATGGGTATGTATTAGTTAGCTTCTTGTTATGCCACCGTGGATTGCCGAACTAAGAGAGTGTACTTTTACTTTCCAAATGAGGCAATTATTGAATAGGAAGGCAATGTTAGGGTGCCAAAGGGTCAGTTTATCTCTTATTTTAAAGCAAGAAAAATGATATCCAAGGGGTATATAATTCATCTAGTTAGAGTGAGGATATGGAGGCAGAATCACCAACTCTTCAGTCAGTTCCAGTAGTGAATGAAATTTTCGATGTGTTCCCTGAAGAACTCCCAGGCTTACCTCCTGAAAGAGAAATAGATTTCGGTATTGACTTACTTCCATGCACTCAACCTATTTCTATCCCTCCATATAGAATGGCCCTAGTAGAATTGCGTGAATTAAAAGAGCAGTTAAAAGAATCATTGGAGAAGAGTTTTATGAGGCCCAGTGTGTCCCCATGGAGTGCACCAGTGTTAAAGATGGCATGTTGAGAATGTATATCGACTATCGATAATTGAATAGGGTGACAATTAAGAATAAATACCCCTTCCCCAGGATTGACGATTATTTGATCAGTTACAGGGTGCCAAATGCTTTTCAAAAATTGATTTGAAATCGGGTTATCACCAAGTGAGGGTAAAGGAGAAAGATATACCTAAGACTGCTTTCAGAACAAACTATGGTCACTTTGAATTTCTTGTTATGTCATTTGGGCTAACAAATGTACCATCAGTTTTTATGGATCTGATGAATAGAGTATTTAAGCCATTCTTGGATATGTTCGTGATAGTATTTATAAATGATATTTTGGTATATTCAAGATCAGAAGAAGACCACGCAGATCACTTGCTATAGGTGTTACAGATTCTTCGTGATCGACAGTTGTATGCCAAGTTTTCTTAATGTGAATTTTGACTAAAATCAGTGGCATTCTTAGGTCATATTGTGTCTGATGAGGGAATAAGGGTTGATTCATAAAAGATAGATGCTGTGAAAGATTGTCCAAGGCCAACGACATCCACAGAAGTTCGGAGCTTCCTAGGCTTGGCAGGTTATTACATGAGGTTTGTTGAAGGTTTTTCTTCTATTTCTGCACCTTTGACAAAGTTGACACATAAGGCAACCAAGTTCCAATGGAATGATGCATGTGAAAGGAGCTTCCAGGAGCTGAAAAATAAGATAACTTCTGCACCTATGCTAGTGCTCCCAGAAGGCACTGAGGGGTATGCAGTATATTGCGATGCTTCAGGAGTGGGCTTAGGGTGTGTACTGACACAGAATTGTAGGGTAATTGCTCATGTGTCTAGGCAACTATGACCACATGAGAAAAATTACCCAACTCATGATCTTGAGCTAGCAGCGGTTGTATTTGCTCTAAAAGTATGGCGCCACTATTTGTATAGGGTTCACGTTGACAAATACACTGATCATAAGAGCCTATAATACATCTTTAAGCAGAAATACCTGAACTTAAGACAGTGGAGATGCCTAGATCTAATAAAGGATTACGACGTTGATATACTATACCATCCGGGGAAGGAAAATGTGATACCCAACGCTCTGAGTCGTAAGGAAATCATAAATACTGGTGATCAAGCTATGTTGAGTCAATGAGTGGCTAAGGATCTACGTAGATAGCCACTTTGGGAGTTCGCCGTTTTGAAACTCCACCGGGAAGGGGTTATTGTACACAATGCACCAGCGTGTTCATTGATAATGGAGCTAAAAGAAAAACAGTTCTAGGATCCTATTCTATGAAAGCTTAAGGAAAAGGTGAGTTAGGGTACGATAAAAGGCTTTGACCTTACACAAAATGGAATACTTTACTAGCAAAATAGATTATATGTGCCTGATGTTAACAGATTAAGAAAGAGGATAATGGAAGAAGCTCATCATTCCCGATATTCCATCTACCCAGGATCAACTAAGATGTACCATGACCTAAAGGGAATGTTTTGGTGGGGAGGCATGAAAAAGGACCTTGCAGAATTTGTGGCTCAATATCCAAATTGCCAACAAGTGAAAGTAGAACACCAAAAGCCAAAAGGTTATATGCAGTGTATAGATCTTCCAACCTGGAAGTGGGATATGATCAATATGGATTTTGTTACCGGTTTTCCTCGCTCGTTTTAGAAGTTTGACTCCACATGGGTAATAGTTGACAGACTCACAAAATCAGCACACTACTTGCCAGTTAAGAGTGATTATACAGCTGAAGAGTATGCTAAGCTATACCTTAAAGAGATAGTCAGGCTACATGGATTCCCAATCTCCATTATATCTGACCGAGTAGCTCAATTCACTGCAAAGTTTTGGAAGTCCTTCCAAAGGAGTTTAGGGACACAAGTGAATTTGAGTACAAAATTCCACCCCCAAACAGATGGTCAAGCAAAACGCACCATTCAGACACTTGAAGATATATTGCGAGCTTGTGCATTGGACTTCAAAGGTAGTTAGGTGGACCATTTGCCACTTATTGAATTTTCCTATAACAATAGCTGCCACGCGAGTATCAAGATGGCACCTTACGAAGCTTTGTATGGGAGGAAATGTAGGTCGCCAATTGGATGGTTTGGAGTGGGTGAAACCACCTTACGTGGGCCAGATCTATTACAACAAGCCATGGAAAAAGTTAAGGTAATACTGCAGCAGCTAGAAACAGTCCAAAGTCGTCATAAATCATATGCGGATGCTAGGAGGAGAGGACTGAAATTCTCAGTAGGGGATTGGGTATTTTTAAAGGTGTCTCCAATAAAAGGGGATATGAGATTTGGTAAGAAAGGAAAACTGATCCCATGTTACATAGGACCATATCAAATTATTAAGAAGTTCCGGCAGGTTGCATATGAACTAGAGCTACCCCAAGAGCTTTCAATGGTTCATCCAGTTTTTCATGTCTCAATGCTTCGAAAATGCATAGGTGATCCATCTCGTATCACTCCTATTGAGGATGTACAGGTTACAGGTGATCTTACATATGAAGAGGTACCTATTGCTATTCTAGATCGTCATGTTAAAAAGCTAAAGAATAAAGAAATAGCTTCAGTGAAAGTACTTTGGAGAAACCAGCAAGTAGAAGAAATAACATGGGAAGCCGAGGACATGATGAAATCAAAATACCCTTACTTATTTAAAGCTAAAGAGGAAGTCCAACATGCAGAATTGAGACACTAATAGGTACGTGTGATTGAATACTTAATGTGTTGTCCAAAGTTTGTGTAAGTAAAGGTTTAAACTTGTTTAAGCTATCGAATTGTGCTAACATTCGAGGATGAATGTTCCTGAGGGGGGGAGAATGTAGCACCCAACACCTTACACAACTAGTAAAATGCAAATGAAACATGATATAGTTTGGTCAAATTAGCGCCCCATTTTTAAAAGTGCTCGAATCTTATATTATAGGGGGATATGTGCGTCTAATGCTTAAGAGGGTCGAGTCTATACATGTTTTATGTCAAATTGAGAAGATCACGACCTTAAATGAAGTAATAGAATTGAGGTGCTTGTAGGACTTAGCAAGCTAACAGGTGAGTCACCTACTTGCTTAGCTTAAATTGCTAACTAAACGGAGACAAGGCCCGACGTCGAATTTGTCCATGTCCAATTATGAATAAAGTTCGTGTTAAGGGTGTAAATTTAGCCCATATTTTAGCATCACACATGGACTATATTTTCAGCTCGAGAAGAATATAAACATAGCCCAAGTACATCACAACGCACTTAACCATTTGGGCCCAAACTAAGTGAAGAGAAAGTTGGAAAATGGGCAGCTCAAGCCCATCAACTTTAGAGCCCCATAAGGCCCAAGTGAAAGGGGAAAGGAGCTGCATCACTAGCTTGGTGAAGTAAGTCTGAGAATGCCTTAGTAAGTCAGCCAAAATTCCACTTTAAAAAGGGTTAAAGCAGCTCCTATAAGTCATTCTTTAACTTGACCAACAAAAAAATCAGATTGCTCTCCTAAGTTTTCTCTCAACTTTTCTTAACTTTGTGAAGCAGCCAAACGACTCTTTTAGGGTTCTTAAAGGTGACCTGAACCTTGAAGGCAAAGGTAAGTAATCATAGCTGTGTATTTAGTATGGTTTCTTCATGAAAAACAAGAAGTATATGCTAGTATGTTGTGCTGGAAATTCTGGACAGCTTGTATTCTAAGGATTGTTGTACACTTTTCTTGTTAATTAAGAGGCTTTTCTCTTCTTGGTTGGCTGTATTATGAAGTAACACTTGTGTAGTTAACAAAGATTGGTTTTATAGTAATGTAACCAGGATGCTTTACCACCTTTATAGTCTACAAAAGTGAGTTCTTACATGATATCGCAATTGTATTCTTAGTATGAACTTGTGGGCCGTTGGATGAAAGGCTATTGCCTCACGTCCTTAATGACTGATTTGTTACTATTCTGAGACTAGTTAAAGGTTGCTTTTATGTATATATATTGTTGGAATAGTTTGGTTAGAGTTGGAACAGGTTTGGAATTGTCAACGTCGAAAGGTAGCGAAGGGAGGTAACGTTATGTTGTCCATTTATAGGTTATGTAGAATTATTATGTGTTGTGCTTTGTGAGCTATTGTAAGATTGTTGCGGTACTAAAACATGTTGCACATGATGTGTACATGTGAATGTGTGTTAGAAAATACGATAACAAGTGAAAAGATTGAAGGAATGCGTTTGTGTCGCTAATTATAGGCTTGCTGCCCGGGTGTTAGTTTTTGTGATATTGGGCTGCCAAGAAGTGTTTTTTTGCTACTAATACTAGTCTTATTGCCTAGTATGTTCTATAAAAATACTTGGAGGAAGGGAAGGTTATCTCGAGGTAGTAACGAGGTCATACAACGAGGTATGTAAGGCTACTTGATTTCGTATTACTTGGCGTGAAATCTAGATTCTTCCTACATAAAGGCACTTTCCAACTCCGACACAACTATTAACCATGTCTCCATTATTTGTGTAACGTACTCCTTTCATTGTCATATTGTCTTGTATGATTATCTACATGTCACATGCTACATATACGGTCCTATATCTCCAATATTATGACCATCAAAAGAATCACCTCAAAGGTAATTGAAAGGTAAAGTATATTGTTTATTGATGAGTGGTAGCCTGAGGGGTGGAAGAATCACCTAGCCAGGGATGATCCTATCACGAGTGGTAGCTCAAGGGATTAAGGAAGAACCTAGCAAGGGACGATCCCGATACAGTTTACCTCTGATCAGTTGGTCATTTGTATTACAGCTGTATACAGATTATACATTAAAGGTAAAGTAATATAAAGAACATAAAGTATATGATTCCACAGTATAACCAAAGGTGGTCTCTAATCTTGCACCGGTGCATAGTCTCATTTGAGTTATTACTTCACATACTATATATCCTGCCTTACAAATTCAGTACATTATCTCGTGCTGACGTTCCTTACAAGGGACCTGCATTTCATGATGCAGGTACAAGTGCTAGTACTTCTCCTCAGTATGAGTACAGGATATCCAGCTGCTGATACCAAGCTCCAGGTTGCTCCAGCACTTTGTGTGTGTCTAGAGCTTATATGTTTATATTGTACAGTTTGTTGAGGCGGGGCCTGTCCCGACCCTTATCAGATACTTTCTCTTATCTAGAGGCTTTGTAGACTATATAAATTAAAGTGTGGTCATGTCTTGTACTTTAACCACCGTGGCCCCAACGGCCTAGTCATATGCATTTCCTTTTGGCTTGTTATCACTGTTTATTTTCTTAAGGGAATGTCAAATGTAGAAAGACCGTGTAATATGTATAAAAAGTGCATAAATAAGGGTTGGTTCTCCCAGGCCTTACCGACAACGAGTGCTAGTCCACCATGAAGGGACTTGGGCGTGACAACCCGTAGTCCTAGTCAACCTCCCCCTGGCTCAGTTCGATTGATTAGATGAGAACACATCATTGAATCACGTTGATCAATCTCTTTTCCTATTCATTACCACCTGAATCGGGAAGGTAATACCGGGAAAGTTCCAATGTCATCCGCCCTTAGAAAACATGCAAAATGAAGAGAATTGATTAATACATACAAATACCCATTCTAAGAATTGTAAATTATCTGGGTTTATTTTGTTAGATCTTCAAGGTTCTCACTATCGTAGTTGTGGATTTAGTTACTTATGCTATGGGTAGATGAAGAAATTATGAATTGAGAAAACATAATTAGACACTTACCCAATTGAATTGAGAATTAAGCAAATCCAAAATTGATTAAAAATCACACGATTTGAAGATCAAATTAATTCACAAGTGTATTCTCACAATTTTCTCTCTAAATATTGTATTCTAACCCTAATTGCACTGAAACTGATGGCTCTCTCTGAATAATGACCTAAAAATACTATTTATAGTAATTACAATTAAGTTCTTAATAAAATAGAAAAACTGGTCGGCGGACTCTACGAAAGGTCTTTACTACTCATAATGTGATTTTTAAGTCATAATCGGGGTCTTCTAATCACCTTCTGGATTTTGGACTTCTCTTCTACAAATCATCTTCACGACTCATAAACTGATTTATGACTCGTGCTTCAGACTCGTAGGCTTCAACTACTTCAAATTATCCCTCTCCAGAAATCTTCACGAAACCTGTCTATATGACTCGTAGAATGCTCTATGACTCGTATAGAGGTCCCGTATAGCTAATCTTCAGATATCATCCTTCACTGGAATTTATTACGAAACTACCTCTATGACTTGTAGCATACTCTACGGCTCGTAGAGGGTCTCATAAATCACCAAAAATAAAAAAAACTCTGTAATTTTGCCCCAAGTCATAGCCAACCTGCTTTCCTGCAAAACTAAACATAAAAACACAGAAAAACCATAAATATCGCATTGAGAACACACAAAATCCTAAGTTTTAAGCATCAAAAGTGTTGTATTTTGACAGTACATTAACAACCTCAACAAAAAATTATTTCTTGTCCTCAAGTGGCGATTAAATCTATATAGACAATACAGTAACACATAGACCTCTATTCAATCGCATACATCACATAAAATTCAAACTCAAGTATCCATACCAACTTTTCAAAAAAGGGCCAGATAACTATTTAGCAAACCAAAGCACACCGGTGCATGTGACAACACAACTATGACAAGCAAGGGAATTTCAACAGTCTACAATCAATGAACAAGTTAAATGCTAACAATGCAATGCAAGTGCCTATATTTTACACTCGATAATGATTTTATATTTAATCATGGGACTGTGCAAGAACACTCACTCTCCCAATAGATATTCATGAATAATGACTAATAAGATTGGCTTGCCCCTATACTCATGACTCATACCTTCAACTAACTGGACTAGGATAACTTCAGAGCTTTCTAGGCTTGTAACGTAGTATCATGGAGCTTTGGTATGATATTTTGAAAAAATAACAACTAAAGGCTCTCCTTGAAACTGCGCCTTTTCTACACTTTTGCCCCACCAACTCTATCCTTTTCACCTTATTCTCCCTTTTTACTTTTTTAAAGCTTTTTCGGTGCGTTCTTCTCATTTTTCAACTTTTGCCTTGTTTTTACACATCATTTTGCTTTTTAGCTCATATCTAAGGCATCTTTCTTTAACTTGCAACCAATACATGATTTTTCTTCTTTTTCTCCTACCTTATTTTTGTGCTTTTGCCCTTATACCGTTCACCCTCAATTTAAGCTTTTAGTCTGTATCGAAGTACATAATAACTATCCTCCAAACTAGTGCCACTTTTGGTAGGCACCCTCAACTTATGCTTTTTGCCTTAGTCAAGGTTCACAATGCTCAAGGAAAGACCAGGGCTAATTTCAAGGTTTATCACTAGATAAGATTAGACTAATTAGGTGTTTTAAAAGAATTGATACATGTAAGACTCAAATATCTAGAACAACAGATAAAACATCACTTAGTTGGTCGTTTTTTTAGCTAAAGTAGAGTATTCAAAGAACAAAGGTCTAAGATCTTTTCCTAATCCATTTAATCTACAATCTAACTTAGAGGTATAGGGAAAGTTATGAATTGGCACAAAATACATGAATCTGGCAAAATAAGCTCACACACGCATGACACAACATATATTATCACCAAGAAACTCACAAATTATGTTTCATATCTTACATTGCCGTTACTTGTCAGAACAAATATTGCCAAGCACCTAAACATGCATGGTTACCATTTAACAACTGATCAAAAGAATATTTTGGTGGGTACCAATTTTTAAACAAAACATAAAAATATGCTATACGCCAACAATATTAGTACCATTGAATAGTAGCAATGGTGAATGCCTGGCTCCAACCCTCTGAGTCTCCAATAGCCTACCGAATCCATGGCCTAATTTACTGAATAAGCTGAGTCAAGTGTGACTCAGAACGAGATAATATCTATGCCATGGAATGAATAGAAGTGGCGAACACATAAACCATGTCCGATGTAGAAGGCTATGAAGTGGTGGCCTCTGGTGCAGTTGTAACGACCCCAAAAAGTGCCTGAAAATATACCTCGTAAGTGCCTGGAATCATAGTTTCCATGTATCTCAAAATATGTGCGTTGTTTCAAAAATCCAACTTCATATTCTTGTTCAGGGGATAAACTTGAGTGGGGAATGGGTCTAACTCGATTTTAGAGCAACCGTACCGAAATCCAAAAATCTCAAAAAATGCTATTTATGAGGGTCAAATTTGAAGGGGCATATCTTTTAGCACACAAATAATTGAGTGGCCTATTACCTACCAAATTAAAGCCCTTTGAATTAGCTTCCTAAGTCACTTGGTTTCACCTCATTCCGAGTTCGGATGAAGGATTTATGCCCGTTTACGTAGAACTCATTTGTGTAGAAAATGCAGATTCCGGTGGGGTTTTCGCGTTGCCACCCTTGTTGTTTTTGGTGCATGTTTTAATTTTTTCAGTCCAAAACTTATAAGTCTAGGGCCTAAGGGTTCCCACACTTGAAAATACATATACTTAGCCTTATTCCACCCTCATATCATCCTTAACATTCCCCAATATCCTCTCAAACACTTAGACTCATATTTCACCATAAATTTAAGTCCCAAAATTCAAGACCAATCTTAAGGATTTCTTCAAGGATTTTGTTCAATCTTCAAGTCTCCATCTTCATTCTCTTTAAAAGGTTCTCCAAAGCTAAGGTATGTGGTGTTGAACCATTAGGTCCTTCCACTTATGGTGCTTAAGCCTTCTTTTTTACTAATATTGCATGATTTAAAGTTGATTATATATGTGAGTTTTGCAAACTAAGAAATTTACTGCACAGGGATCTGAATTCATGAAAGTATGGTGGTTTTAGCATGTTTTGAGCTTTAAATCTTGGGTTTGATGTTGGATTTGATGAGGGATTTTGATGTATATGTATTGAGGCTGTTGCAAGGTGTTGATTGATTATTTTACAATCGATTTTCTTCCATTATTTCATCTCTAAATTGCATGGTCTTTTACCCTCATTACACACCCGCCAAGTGTTTGATAAAATGTCCACTAGGGTTTCTTGAGGAATTGAAGGTCCAATGATGTGTTATGAGTTGATCGTGTTATGATGATTATAAGATAATAAAATAATGATGAAATGATGATAAGATATCTGTATGCATATGATGTATAATGAGGAGATGAAGTGTAGGGATATGATGACTTTGTGGTGATGATAGGGATGTCTATTAGTTGTTTTCATGGAAAAGTACCTATGGTGTCACATGTAGATTGTTAGGCTTTTATGTTTGTTGTGTTCTTGGAAAAATAAGAAGTTATTTCTTGATGATTTGAATATAATGGTTTGATGAGCTAATTCAATGATTTCTACCGAAAAGGTCATGTCGTAAGGTAGAGTGGTTAATGATTCCCACCGAAAAGGCCATGCCACAAGGTAGAGATTAATGATTCCTATCAAAAGATCATATTGTAAGGTATGGACATGCTACTGAAAAGCCCATGCCGTAAGGTAGAATAGCTAATTGTGCCTACCAAAAAGATTATATCGTAAGATATGGACACCCCACCGAAAAGGCTATGCTATAAGGTAGAAAGACTAAAGGTTCCCATCGAAAAGATCATATTGTAAGGTGTGGACATCCTTTTCACAAGATCATATTGTAAGGTGTGGATATTCTATTGAAAAGGTCATGCCCTAAGATAGAATGAATCACGGTTCCTACCCAAAAGATGATATCGTAAAGTAGGGGAAGTCTTATAATACTTATTAAAAAAACTATGTCGTATGGTAGGGGTATTGATACAACTCTCGAAAAAGGTTATACCTTAAGGTGAATGGGTTTCATTTGGCCCATTTCATGAAGGTTGGTATATATTCCTTGATCATGATTTACTAGCATGTTTTACCTTAAGCGTTGAGCATGCATGCCATATTGATGTTATACCTATCCTTCTTATAATTATGCATTTCGATTATGTTTCCTATCCCTTGTTAGCATTGCATCCCACATACTTTGTACATTCAAACATACTAACGCAGAGTCTATGCCTACATGATCTTAGCATGTAGGAACTAGAGCTCCTATTGATTCTTCTTGTGGCTAGACGAATTGTTCAAGTGAGTTTTTGGTGAGTCCTCCATTCTGGGGACAATGACTATTATCTTATGTTATATATTAAGACTCTCTTACATTTATTGTATACTTATGACCACGGGGGTGAGCTCGATTTCTTTGTCTTGGCCCCTACTAAGTACTTATGTTTAAAGGTGTTGTTGGATAAGTTATGCATTATGTTTGAGCTTTGACTCATCTATGTTATTTAAATATTAAAATATTTCTCTCTCTTTTAGTCCCAATTCCCCTTTTTCATGTTTCTTATGTTGTTCTATATTGCTTCCGCAACACAGGATGTATAATGATATGGTATGAGGCTTGTTTGGGTTCCTTCGGGTTCCCCATTCGCCGATCATGTCTAGGCCTTAGGCTTGGGTCGTGACAAAGATGGTATCAGAGCATTATGTTGATAGATCCATAGAGTCCAACACACCACGTCAATTAGATTCTTATTCATGGTTGTGTTGTGCACCACAACTATGAGTAGGAGGCCACGAAAAATTTTAGGAAATATTTCCCTTCTTCGTGGTCTATGTTGTGCTTTAGAAGTGAGATAGGGCTTTCCTCTCTAACAAATGTTCTTTTCTCTTCTAGTTGATCATGTCTCTCAAAGAGGAAGGCGAAGGAAGGTAAGTTGAAGGTTTTGATTTTGATGGATCTGAGTTTCGTTATTTCTTTCATTATTCTATTTGTTGCTAGTGGGATTCTTGTGTGTCCTGAGTTGTGACATGACCCCTTAGTGTCTATCTCTTGGTTAGGTATATGGTTGCTAGAAATTCCATTAGTGTTGATCCATGTTCATGTTGCATTAGGTCTAGCCTTGTGACTTGTTGGAGTTAGCGTGGCAGTTGTGATATTATACTTGGGATGGGATAGTTGCATGAATGT
This sequence comes from Solanum clarkiae, assembly GCA_011800125.2. Classification (NCBI taxonomy): domain Eukaryota; kingdom Viridiplantae; phylum Streptophyta; class Magnoliopsida; order Solanales; family Solanaceae; genus Solanum; species Solanum clarkiae. Next base: position 26,269 of record JAABOM020063589.1, on the reverse strand, counting down.
TGTGTCTTCATGGATGGTAGGGCCCGTAGACTTAGATTTTGACTCCCTAATGAACCCGTCTTGAGTGGGAGGTTTTCAAGTGGTAGCAAAAGAGGTAGGTCCATTCTTGTCTTAAGGTACAATTGATCTCTAATGGTTGCCCCCATGTTCTTATTGCATAGTGTCTTGTCTTGTGATCTTGGTTGAGCTTAACTTGATGGGATGGAGGTCTTGGGGTGATTTTGCTACTTGCATAGCATGCTTCCAATGAGTGTAGAACTCGTAAGGTTGTAATATGATGGTTAAGGATAGATGATCTATTTAGTAAACTACAATGAGTTAGTCACTTCTCTAAGATTGATCTTCGGTTTAGGTTTGTCCCCAAGTAAGGATGAAAGTAGGTAATATTCTTAGGTGTCTTTTTGGATTAGGAGTGAGCATTATTAGTATTGATGGAGTCATTGGTTGACTTATGCACCGGTAGTGATTGTGGGTTTCTTGAGTAGTGTCTTAAAAACCTACCTTGGCATGTCTGTGGTGATTTCTATTAATGAGTATTGATTTGTTTAGGGCTTGCGAATCATTTGCGAGTAGTGTTGCAAGTCTTGGAGGATGAGAGCTTGTTTGCCAAATATGATGAGTGTTCATTGTGGATAGCAAGAAGGTGGTCAAAATTTTTCAAGGATTATGATAATGAGTGTGCATTATTTACTCAGTAGGGCTAATGTTGTGGTTGGTGCCCTAGGTGGCCTAACATGTGTTGATGAGGGTGGCAAAGAGGAGACTGGTGGGGTTCATCAGTTGGTTAGATTGGAAGTTAGATTGAGGGAAGTTGAGAATGGTAGTATAACGTTCTTGGTGGTTCTGAATCTTCTTTGTTTGAGGAGGTCTAGATTAGGAAAGGTCTTGATTCCGCCTTATTAGAGTTGGAAGTTTTGAGTGAGAAGATTACAAAGTGGAGATTGTCTCCCAAGGGGGAGATGGTGGTTTATGGTACCAAGTGGTTTAGGTATGTTTAAGGTTGACAATTGAGTTATGGTTGTGAGTCCTTATAGGGTGAAAAGGGAAGTTGGGTTGCATAAGTTTGGGGATTACATAGTTAGCCCACTTCTTCATGCTTCTATGTTTAGGGAATATGTTAGTGACTCTAGTGTTGTAGAACACTTTGAGCTTGTGGGTGTTATGGAGGGTAAGTTGGCTTAAGAGAAGGTCCTGGTGGAGCTGTTGGATGGATGAGTGGAGAAGTTGGTTGATATTGATGTAGTGTTCTTCAAGGCCCTTCGGAAGAGTCGTCTAGTCAAAAATATCTCTCGGTGAGTGGGCATAGAAGGCAATACTCATATCTCTTTCATTATATTCAAGCTTATGATAACACATCAATTCCTTTTATGATTCCAAGTCTCATATTTCTGCCCTATGTAATTCATATGTATTCATGTTTAAGTTGGCAAATTTATGATGATTTTACACTTATATTGAGATTTTGAAAATGGTGTTTAAAAAGTAATGTTGCATTCTTGTTGGGGCTGATCTATTCATGATTACTCTTCTCTTGTACGTTTCTTTGACATTTGGGGACTAATGTTCCCAAGGAGGAGGTATTGTAACGACCCCAAAAAGTGCTCGAAAATGTGCCTCGAAAGTGTCCGAAATCATAGTTTCCCTGTATCTCAAAATTCATGCATTATTTCAAAAATCTGACTTCATATTCTTATTTAGGGGATCAAATTGAGTGGGAGATGGGTCTAACCCGAATTTTAGAGCAACCGTATCAAAATTTGAAAATTGCAAAAAATGCTATTTACGAGGGTCAACTTTTAAGGGGCATATCTCACGGCACACAAAGCATTGAGTGGCCCATGACCTTCCAAATCAAATACCTTTGAATTAGCTTTACAAATCACTTGGTTTCACCTTATTCTGAGTGCGGATGAAGGATTTATACCCATTTTTGTAGAACTCATTTGTGCAAAAAATGTAAATTCCAGTGGGGTTTTCACGTCGTCTCCGTGACATGCCCCTGTTGTTCTTGGAGCCTGTTTTAATTTTTTCGGTCCAAGACTTATAAGTCTTGGTCCTAAGGGTTCGCACACTTGAAAATACATATACTTATCCTTATTTCACGCACATATCATCCTTAACATTCCCCAATATCCTCTCAAACACTTAGACTCATATTTCTCCCTAAATTCAAGTCCCAAAACTCAAGACCAATCTTAAGGATTTCTTCAAGGATTTCATTCAAGCTTCACGCCTCCATCTTCAATCTCTTTCAAGGGTTCTCCAAACCTAAGGTATGTGGTGTTGAACTAATGGGTCCTTCTACCCATGGTGCCTAAGCCTCCTTTTTACTAATATTGCATGATTTAAAGTTGATTTTACATGTGAGTTTGTATACTAAGAAATTTACTGCACAGTGATTTGAGTTCATGAAAGTACGATTTTTTAAGCATGTTTTGAGCTTTAAATCTTGGGTCTAATATTGGACTTGATGAGGGGTTTTGATGTGTATGCCTTGAGGGTGTTGCAAGGTGTTGATTGATGGTTTTACAATGGATTTTCTCGTATGATTTCATCTCTAAATTGCATCTCCTTTTACTCCATTACACACCTGCCAAGTATTTGATAAAATATCCGACTAGGGCATCTTGAGGAATTAAAGGTCCAATACGTGTCTTATGAGTTGAATGATGTTACGATGATTATATGATGATGAAATAATGATGGAATGATGATGATATTATTGTATGCATATGATGTATAATGAGGAGAGGATGTGTGGGTATATGATGACTTTGTGGTGATGATAGGGATGTCTATATTAGTTGTTTTCATGGAAAAGTACCTATGGTGTCGCATGTAGATTGTTGGGTTCTTATGTTTGTTTTGTTCTTGGGAAAATGAGGAGTTCTTTCTTGATGATTTGAATGAAATGATTTGATGAGCTAGTTCAATGATTCCTACCAAAGTGGTCATGCTGTAAGGTAGAGTGGTTAATGATTCCTATTGAAAAGGCCATGCCATTAGGTAGAGTGTTTAATGATTCCTACCGAAAATATCATATCATAAGGTATAGACACACTATTGAAAAGGCCATGCCAGAAGGTAGAATAGCTAACTGTGCCTATCGAAAAGACCATATTTTAAGGTATAGGCACCCTACCAAAAAGGCCATGCCGTAAGGTAGAAAGATTAAAGGTTCCCACCGAAAAGATCATGTCGTAAGGTGTGGACATTCTATTGAAAAGTCCATAATGTAAGATAGAATGAATCATAGTTCCTACCCAAAAGATGATATTGTAAAGTAGGGGACATTTTATACTATTTACCAAAAAGACTATGTCCTATGGTAGGGGTATTGATAACACTCTCCAAAAAGGTTATATCGTAAGGTGAGTGGGAGTCATTTGGACCATTCATGAAGGCTAGTACAAAAGGGTTTGAGTATGTTTCTCATATTGAGTTTATAATCTTTTATCATGATTTACTAGCACGTTTTACCTTAAGCATTGAGCATGCATGCATATTGAAGTCATACCTATCCTTTTCTTATAATTATGAATTTTGATTATGTTGCCAATCCCTTGCTAGCATTACATCCCACATACTTAGTACATTCAAACATACTAACGCATAGTCTATGCCTACATGATGTTACCATGTAGGAACCGGAGCTCCTATTGATTCTTTCGTGGCTAGACAGATTGTACAAGTTAGCCTTTGCTGAGTTGTCCATTCCGGGGACAATGACTATTCCCTTATGTTATGTATCAAGACTCTCTTTTGTTTATCATATACTTATGACCATGAGGGTAAGCCCGGTTGCTTTTTCTTGTCCCCGCTAAGTATCTATTTTTAGAGGTGTTGTTGGACAAGTTATGCATTATGTTGGAGCTTTGACTCATCTATGTTATTTAAGTATGAAATTCTCTCTCTCTCTCTCTCTCTCTCTCTCTCTCTCTCTCTCTCTCTCTCTCTCTCTCTCTCTCTCAGTCCTAATTCCCCTTATTCATGTTTCTTATGTTGTTTTATATTGCTTCTGCGACCAAGGATGTGTAATGATATAGTATGAGGCTTGTTTGAGGTTCCTTTGGGTTCCCATTCACTAGTCTCGTCCACACCCTAGGCTTGGGTCGTGATAGCAGTAGCAGCAGTAGTAGAGGGACCCTTTTTAATGATTGACTCGGACTACGGGGGTCTCTCATTTGTAGCAGCAGCAGCAGTAGTAGTAGGGGCGGTCTCCGAACCCTCAGGTGGTGGCACCAGGGCAAACATCTCTTGTAGAGGTGGAGGCTGTGTTTGCCGGATTGCCATCAGGTTGTCATCAGCCTTTATCAAGATAGGTTCCAAAGTACATTGGGCCTCAACTAACCGGTCCAGCTGGTGCAAAATCTCCACCCTAAACTTGACATAAAGCTTGTAGATCAGAACAGGATATAGAATGGCGGTGGACCTTTTCAATGCTGCCTCATGTATCTGCTTTATTAGGTGGGCCCAGTTAATGTCATAGCCAGTTATGATGCTGGCAACCAAAACAACATGCTCCAATGTCAAAGTATTGTCTGTAACTGTAGACCAAATGCGTGACTCACAATCGCCCACCAAAATTTGGGGGAAAAGCTAAGGGAAGCCTTGACGATAGGCTCCATGTGGGTGGTGACCCAAGCAGACTCTGCATCCTGCTCTGCAATATGACTAGCCACCCATCTCAAAAGTGTGGTCCAATGCTCAGGATCCTTCATAATCAACGAGTTCTTCGCCTGCCCTAATCGATAATTAAACTCCATAGTAGATCTGGGGCACGGTAATCAAGACCAAAAAGCATATGATAGATGCTCTCCTTTAAAATATGTATTCGCTGACCTCTCACTCATATCTTTGTAAGCCTATGCTGAGTAAGAGGTTTCTTTCCCTTAGGAAGATTGCGCTAAATGGTGGCTGCATATGATGCATATATCTCCCTCACCAAAATCCGGGAGTACCTACCAAGTGACTCTGTCAGCCACATGAGCCCATGATATATCATCGTGTCCTTAGACCTGGGACACAGCTAAGTCCATCTAAAATCACCCGGGCTCCTCATATATAAAATGGGTAGGCTTTCCTCGCTCCTTGGGATACATGCACTCTCTAAATATCTCATCCATGACCTCGACACACAACTAATTAGCATGGGCATTTGGTGCTGATGAAGAAGATGGTGCGACGGAAGACTCATCATCTCTTTTTTCCTCGGAGCACTCCTCAAAAATAGACTCCTCTCCTGATCACATTATTTAGGACGTGCTACTCCCACTCTCGTCACTACCTTCCTCCTCAGAGTTGGAAGGATTATCCTATTGAACCTGAGTATGCCAACTCTTGTTGGGGCTACTCTGGTCTCTGGTACCTCAACCTCAGGATCTGGTGAGACATCGAGGATCTTTAATGACCTACTTGGTTGAGGGGTGTGCTCATCATCAGTAGACTCATCCCTGAGCTTCCTCCTAAAGGCCTCCATATTTGAGCGATATCCTTTCGAGGCCTTAGTACTTGAAACATAGACGTAAAGAAACCATGGTTAGCCCCAAGAATCAAGAAATAAAACACAAAGAATTATTTGAATCATTTGCAGAAGGGATCTATGAAAGCCCCTTTACGAGCCATAATAGGCACTATGAATCATAAAGTGTTCTCATAGACCAGTGCTTCAGAATAAGATTGGTCACTGGAAAATTCTACGGAGACCAAGTTATGACTCATAAAGTGAGTTATGAGTTGTGGACTGGGGTCGTAAAGAACTCTAGTGAATAATTAAGGACAAACAGGGATCTAGAGACCTATCCATAAGTCGCAAAGTGATTTATAACTGGTAGAAGATCTCGTTTGATGAATACTCAGGATATAAAGTTATACAAGGGGCAATTACGACTCGTAGATTGCTCTATTGTTGGTAAGAGCCTCTCGTGAACCAAAATTTTCAGGCGCCTGATGTTTTAAGTCCATCACACGGACCCCAAAAGACATTTTAAACACTAATTCTACTAGCATCGAAGCAAGAACACATGCACCCACATGTTTAGCACACAAGAACCATTACCCATAACAATTTTACATATACTTACTCTATCAAAGCGATCTAGCATCGAATACCCTACAATTCTAACTATCTTAATTTGATTTAAACAATATCTTGATCCTATATTATTAATAACCAATTTACAATAATAAACTATTTAATATCATTCAATCAAACATGGTAGGTGATCCCATAGGCACAACATTTATCAATCGTAAAGCCAAATATACCAAATTATCGAAATCTATGAAGCAATTCAATCAAGAGCAACCCTAGTTTCATATTGACAATTCAAATTCAACAAGAATTTCATGGTTAAACACCAAACCCATCACAATCATCACATCAAACAATTAAGAACAAGAAAAATTTGGAGATTAAGATTAAACCAAGAAACTTACCTAGAATAGTGATTAACTTGAAGGAGAAAGAGAAAGTGAATGAACACAAAGCCCTAGGTGTCAGAAATTAGATGGGAAGGAAAAGTTTGGGTGATTGAATTTAATTAGGACAAAAGTGGGGTCAAAATAATTTGACCCCTCTTTTATACCTTTACCAGGTTGGCTGTTAAAATTATTGGGCTTGAGTCTACGATACTCAAACTACGAGTCATAGATAGATCTATGGCTCATAAGTTATGGTCTCGTAGAACCCTCAACACTTAGCAAAATTTTAGAAACATACCTCAGATCCACGAAACCTATTTACCACTTGTAGTTTGATATACGAGCCCTAAAGTTGGCTCGTGGATTCGAGTGTATATTTTTCCTGCTTACTGGACATTTCTATGAGATGGGGTAGGAGTAGTAAACTACTCTACTACTCGTAGACTAGTGGTAGAAATTGGTCCTGATGCCTTTTCAGCCAAATCTGCTGACTTAGTCATGTACCTGCATACTCTTCATAAAATTCTCTTGTATCCTAAATGCAACCAACCCAATGTTAACAATAGCAATCAAATGAAAAAACAACTATTTATGAATCCAAAAATTGAAAAATAAACCTATAACTATGAATTTATAGTAAAAATCTTGGGTTGCCTCCCAAGTAGCACTTGATTTTTTGTTGCAACACGATAGATAAATTGGTTTTTAGACTTCACCGATTGCCCAAACCTCACTTTTGAGCTCATCAGGATGTTTCATTGACTGACGGATGTTGAAGACAACTTCTTTGTCATTCAATCTAAACCTAATTTAACTAGTTTCTATATCCACTAGAGCTCGCTCATTGGAGAAGAATGGTCTTACCAAGATGATCAGAACTTCAAAATTAACTTCACAATCAAGGATCACAAAATTTGTTGGGAATATGTATTTTTTTCAATGTTTACTAACACATCATTGAGTATCCCGCCGGTTTCTTCAGCGGTCTATGTGACATCAACAACCGTATGTTAGTTAGAGTAGGGGAACCCAAACCAAGCTTTTTGTAAACCACAAGAGGCATCAAATTGATACTAGCACCTAAATCACATAGTGCCCTGGCAAACTCCACATTATATATAACACAAGGTATGGTGAAAGCACCTGATCTTCACGCTTTTAAACTAAGGACATAGTAGTAATAACATTGCAATGTTGAAACTCTTGAGAAAGCTCTTGACTCACCGTGCGCTTTTTGGTAACCAAATCCTTAATATACTTTGCATAACCCAACATCTTCTCCAATGCTTCAATAAGAGGAATGTTGATGGATAATTGCTTAAGCATGAAGAGAAAGTGCTTAAACTTGTCTTAATCCTCCCTCTTTTTGAGACTTTAAGGGAAAGGAGGAGGAGGCCTAAGGACGAGCTTATATCTTTGTGGCATTTGAGCTGCTTCACTTGCCCTATCCTTGACACAATCGTCTCCTTCAACCATATCCTTATCTGCAACTATCTCCTCATGAACATCTTCTACATCAGCTGGCATAGGAGGATCAATGGTTCTCTTCCTACCCCCTGTAGTAACCACCATACATTACCTTTCATTTTTGGATTTTGCGCTGTATTGCTAGGTAATGTACCTTTTTGACGCTGATTCAATTGAGTTGACACTTGACCAAACTATTGTTCAAGCTATTTGATAGCCACAAAATGAGAGTCTACTTTTGATTAATACTTGAAATATCCAATTCCATGCCCCTTAGAGTTTCATCTTATGTATCATCCTTCTTCAATAGATGATCAAACATCTTCTCAATTCTGGAATTGTTTGCAACTGTGTCAAGGTTATGTGGTGGCACATAAAGACCATTTCTAAAGCCTTCTCTACGACCCCAATCTTCTTCTGGACCCTATTCCTATCATAATTACCACTTTAGTTGTCTCTATAAGCTCCATCTTTACCATAGTTCCGACCTTGGTTTCCTCAACCTTGGTGCCAATAGTACTGATTAGACCCTAAGGAATTAGTCTGGAAACCCACCCCTTGGGCATTAATCCGAAAACCCACCATCTGATCATTGAAAGAACAAGCATCCTCCTCAAAATAAGGCTCCTCGTACATGGGTGCACGTGGAGGTTGATGAACTACCATATTTACTCTTTCCTGGTTATGCTTTATTACCACATCCATGCTTGTGCAAAGCTGAGCAAGTTGTTGCATAATCTCTTCATTGATTTTGGCTTGCTCTGAACCAACATTAACATATGAACCCTTTGTGGAAGCTCTATCATGTTGACCCATGCATGATTCATCTTGACCACTTGCTCCATACGCTCTGTAATCCTTCTAAATGGCTGATCTAGAAACATGCCTCCCATAATAGTGTCAACACAAGCCCCACCATTCTTATCAAGGGAACGATAAAGGATCTCCACCAAGGCATCATCAACTATCTTGTGGTCAGGGATGCTTCTCAAATAATTAGTAAACCACTCCTATGTAGTGCCAATCGAATCACCAGAAAGTTGCTCAAAGTTGTTGATCTAGTCCTTCAATTTGAGCTTTTCGATCTAGGGAAGTAGCTCTCCAAAAAGGCCTCTCGCAAATCTACCCAACTAGTGATCAAACTCTACGGAAGCTCAGATAGCCAAAATGCAGCATTGCCTATGAGAGATAATGGGAAGACATGAAGTCTCACAGTATCCATGGACAGATTCTGTGTCCCCATCACGCTCTTACAAACAAATGCCACATTATGAAAGCGACTACGTGGGTCCTCTAATGGTAAACCCATAAATAACCCATGGTTCTGCATGATCTGAAGTAACCTACTAGAGACTATGAACTTTGTGTCTACTGGTAGTGGTGGCAACACAATAACTCCCGTCACATCCATAGCTATGGGGTTCAGCCTATACTGATTCCATCGGTAAACATTATCATTGAACTACCAAGGTTGTGGACTGTTCTCCAAAAGACGTGGGTTCTCATTCCTATCATCATCATTATTACCCTGATTCAAAGCTGCATTGGCCGTATTGTTGGCATTTTCATAGGTCATTCTCCTTACAATTTATTGGATCTTTGAATCCGATGAAGTTAAGGGATTTTCTTGACTCTGAGTGTTGGGCATACACTACTAGTATAACCTACAAAGAAACAAAAAATAAACAAAAATAAAAGTACAAGGAAACTAAGTATTAACACTCAAATTACAATTACTAGTGAATTCAGCTACCTCTAGTCGTATTCCCTAACAACGACACCAAAATCTTTGATCACGCCCAAGTACACCTCCATTTTAGAGGATAAACTGGTCATTGTCAAATATAAAACCTAACCTAGGTTAATGTCAAATCCCATAGGAAATACGTAGACTCATGAGAATTCACAAATAAGCAATTCAAATAATTAAACAACTCAATTCCCCGAGGGGCGGGGGGTAGATTTGCAATAATTGATAAGAAAGTAAACTAAGATAACTAGTACTAGAGAAATTCAATAATGGAGAGTAACTAGGGTATTCTATTCTCCATGATTCACCGATTCGGTATCCTCTGATAACCCAATTCTAGTTCAGAGCATGACATGCAGGACGGTATTTAAGTTTACCAGGCCTTTTGGTCAAAGGTGAGAGGTGAATCTCACTATGCGACTTGGCCCATCTCTATAGTGTGCAATACTAACCATTACTTATAAGTCCTAGTCAACTTCCCCTTGATCCAGTTCGGTTGATTAGACGAAAACACATCATCGAATCCGGTTAATCAATCTCTTTTCCTATTCATTTCTACTTTAATCTAGTAAGTAATACTAGGCAAGTTCTAATATTGGCCTCCACTAGAAAATATGTAAAACAAAGAGAATTCTTTAATATATGCAAATACCCATTCCAAGAATTATAAATTATCTAAGAGTTACTTTGTTAGATCTTCATGGTTCCCACAATCCTAGTTGTGGATTTAGGTACTCATGTTGTGGGTAGATGAAGTAATTATGAATTAAGAAAATATAATTAGACACTTACCCAACTGAAGTGAGAATCAAATAAATCCAAAATTGATTGAAAATAGAAAATTTGAAGATCAAATTAATTCCAAAGTGTATTCTCTCAATTTTCTCTCTAAGTATTGTATTTTAATCCTAATTATAATGAAATTGACGGCTCTCTCTGAATAATGAACTAAAACTACTTTATAATAGTAATTACAATTAAGTCATTGATAAAATAAAAAATTGGTTGACGGACTTTGCGAAAGGTCTTTACGAATCGTAATGTGATGAACTAAAACTACTTTATAATAGTAATTACAATTAAGTCATTGATAAAATAAAAAATTGGTTGACGGACTTTGCG
>JAABOM020063589.1:0-15407 GCA_011800125.2 Solanum clarkiae | reverse complement strand
AAAGGTCTTTACGAATCGTAATGTGATTTACGAGTCATAATTGAGGTCTCATAATCAGCTTCTAGGATCTTGGACTTCTCTTCTACGAACTATCTTCTTGACTTGTAAACTAATTTACGACTCATACTTTGAACTCATAGGATTCAACTGCTTCAAGTTATTCCTCTCTAGAAATCTTCATGAAACCTTTCTATGTGACTCGTAGAATGCTCTACGACTCATATAGAGGTCTCGTATAGCTGATCTTAAGATATCATCCTTTACTGGAATGTAAATCACCAAAAACTAGAAAATTCTATAATTTTACCCCAAGTCATAGCCATCCTTCTTTCCTATGAAACAAAATAAAAAACACATAAAAACCATAAATATCGCATTGAGACACATAAAATTCTAAGTTTTGAGCATCAAAAGTACTATTTTTGACAGAATATCAAAACTATAGTCCGTGGTGGTGCCTGTGAAGTTGCATCATTCAGTTTTCCAACATGTTTTCATAGAGGTATTTAGGTCCTTTTTCTAAATTCTAAATTCCTTTTGGATACTTTAGACTCAAATACCCTCCCAATGAGTTACTAACCTATTCTAGACTCTAATTCACTTCATTAAAATTGCTCCCAAATCTCTGTTCAATCTCAAGTTAGAGTTTGGTAAGGGAACCCTAGAAGCAACCCTTTGTTCGTTTAACTATGTGTCACTATAGGAGCCTTGGTAGAATAGGCTAGTGGATCCATATAGACTATTTATATTATATAAATATGCATGCAAAGTGACAGAGTTTCACCCAACAAGTAGTCTTCCCGTGCCAACGTAAGGGGTTATATTGGATTTCATATAGTAGCTCACATGGTCTTATATGTTGATTAAGGTCTTTTCCCACAAGGCTTATGATTCTATTACATGGTTCCATCATATGTGTCATTTATGCATGATTCTTGACCATATTGAGTGTAATTCCTTGTGCATGCGTAAGCTCATGTTTATGTTATTTATATTGTCTTATGTATATACATATACTTTTACTTATGAATGAAGACATTACAATTTCATGTTCTCATTTGCATCTCATATACTTAGTACATTCTAAAGTACTAACACATATTTTACCTGGATGATTTAACTATGTAGGGATAGGTACTCCACCACCAGCTCATGGCTAGTTTTTAGGCATTTGAGACTAGTGCTTTTGTGGTGAGCTCTTTGTTCGGGCCTCTACCATTTTTCAATCTTGTTATGTATTTTAGAAACTGATGTATATGCTGGCTTTTTGAGGCTTTTACTTTCTATATTATTAAATGTTGGAGTCTTTTCTATTTGATGAAAACCAACTGATACTGGTACCATGTGCCCCATGATTTAGATGATATGATGTTTGAACAATTTAGGTAAGTATGCTTTTTAATGTTACTTCATTGTCATATGTTGCCTCTTAGTCCCTGCCTCATTTATTTATGCAAATGCTTAAGTGTTATTACCTATAAATGCTTGAGATACTAAAGATGGCTTGGATGAGGTATCCTCATGAATCTCATTCGTTCTATGATGACTAGGCCCTAGTCCGAGCCATTACAAATACTAATTTAAATCAACAGACCAATTGGAATCTACTTATATCATGAAAGACAAAAGCAAAAACGGAGATATTTCTTAAAGTCTTGTCGCCTATCAAAGAAAAGTACAAATGTCTCTATATCATTCTACAAGTCTCTACTATGCTCATTTTGGTACAACGAGATCAATGAACCTATGACTATGATACCAACTTTTATCCTGATCTTGACCCATTGTCATTAGCATCCACACTAATTCTATGGTGTAATAACTATTACTACAACCCAAACAAGTAAACAATACAACATAAATAATTTTAAGATATGTAAACAAGTTTTCAAATGACAAGAAAAAATTGAGTTTTCGTAGACTCAGATGGCAAATCTAAATAGTGTGAATATTTTTATCTCTAGAACCTAAAAAGTTACTATACCAAACTCTACCAGTTGTCTAGAATAAGGGGATGTAACCCTTCAAAAATAAATATAAAATTAATATCTAAATGTCCAAGTTCAAGTAGCATGGACTAGGATCATGGATGAATTCACGATATCCTGAAAGAGATAACTTACTCTTGAATTTGATGTGTCAATAGTGTCTTAATTGAGGTCTTTCAATAGTTGCCTGAAGATGCTATATACTTAATAAAAAAAAAAGGAGTAAGTGTACTATCAATACATATAATAATAGTGTACTAGTAGGATCATGAGGCTATTTCAATGAATAAAATATGCACAAACAACCACAACATAGTAAAACTAGACATATAGAAAACAAATACTACAAGTTACTAGTTCTTGTTCAACATACAATTTACAATGTCAATCCCAAATGCAAAAGACAATGATAGTCCTCTCAAAGAACTCATACTCAAACTAATAGAGTGCCAGAACATTACACTTGATCCAATATTATCATGACCCAAGCTAATAGGTGTGACATGATGATCAAAATTCTGAAGAATCCCGACCAAGCTATCTCAGTGTATCATAAGCATAAAAAGGTAAGAAGCATCAATTAATCAGAACAAAGTAAAGCGAAAGATAAAACTCAATAAAAGGTTTAACAACGAAAGAAACAAAGGTAGCATGTCTGATTAAATGAACTTACATATTTATGATGTCTATACATGCCTCAACTAGAATATAGGTTGGGGTATAAGACATGTTCCTAACTCACCCTAAAGTAAAGTAAGAAAATATATCATCTCAAAATGAAAATGAAAGCTAAAAGACAATTAAATATAAAGTGATAGGCTCATCCTCAAAACACAAAGATTCACCAATTAATTCTTCAATCAACAGTTCACCAATATTGACAAACTAGTATACGTTAGTATGTTTGAATGTAGTAAGTATGTAAATAATTCAATGCAAAGTAAATCATGACATGTGTGTAACCATTTCAAATATCATCATAAAAGAATAGTAGAATCATAATCAGGCATGAGAAAGGTCAGTGCATAAGTAAATCATAAGAACATCATATATAAAAGTAAAGGTTATGACTAGTCAAGTAGATTATCATAAGGACCATCTGTATGTGAAAAGTACCCATAACCGACACTAAGACCATGTGAGCTATAATACAAAATTTCAATATATGACATCCCATAACTCTACCCTCACATGTACCTCTGTTTCAAGCCTCATCCCTATATATTGGAAGTGTATTAGAGTCATAAAAGGCCTCTAGTACTTAGACGAGTTGAAAACTTCTCTATAAATTGAGTTTTGAGTATAAGATTATACAAGGGTCAACTTTAAATGAATATAACTCTTCTCTCATGAAGAATTGGAGGTCTCATAATACACCAAATGAAATGCTTTTGAGTTAGTTTTCCAATGCACTTGGTTTTACCTAACTTAGAGTACAGAGTCAAAAGTTATGGTCATTTTACTAGAGACTGCCAGCGTAGTGTTGCTATACGAGACCTTTTTTACGGGTGTAAGTCGGGATGTAGGTCGTAGTTAAAAATTTTTAGAAGCTCTTATTGAGCCAATAGGGTTATGAGAGGGATCCTGCGGGTCGTACTACTATGTACGGGTCGTAGCGAGGCCTGTAATAGGCTTTTGACAACTTTGAAGGGTTATTTTGGTCCTTCTCCACCCTTTTTGAGCCTAAGAATGACGTTTTCACACTTAAATCATCCCTAAAACATCTCAGATAGTCTCTTTTATGTTGAAATATTCTCTCTAAGGCATAGAAGCAAAATTCAAGAGAGGAAGTAGGGCTAGGGTTTGAAGGAGAACTTGAGAAATGCTCCAATTTCTTCCAAGATACTTTAAGATTTTACACTCCTAGGTATGTAAGGCTTACCAAAGTGTGAATTCCTTTCTTCACACGCCCTTTTCCATTATCTTGAGTCAAGATTTGAGGAGAGTTGAGATTTTTGAGAAATTTCTTCTATTTTAATACTATATCCTTGTATTCATTATGAGGTCTTATTTTACATTGCATTACATGAGATAATTCCTATGTTTTCATGAGCATGAATATGGGATGTACATATGTATTTTCATTCTTGATGGTATGAGCCCTAATTTACATATTTCCATGGAACTTTATGTATAAATTGAGCATATTAAATTGGATGAATTGATGCACATTAAGTTGAGTAACTTGAGTATACATGAGAATGAGGAGTATGTTACATTGAGTTACAGACATTATGATATATGATGCCTTCATTGTATTGCATGATGAGGTTATTAAATGAGTCTAAATGACCATTTGAGTCTAAGACTATTTAATCATTTGCATTGATTGATTGAATTATTGAGTTGAGTTATGAGTTGGTGATGAGATGATAATGAGTTGACTTATGAGATGATGATGATGAGTCGATGATGAGTTTAGTGTGTTTTATTCTTGGGAGAAGTATTGAGCATCGAGCGGGCAACGAGTATACTTCTACTTTAACTCACAAAACTACATTAAAAGTGTAGGATAGTCGTTACAGCTAGTCTGGCGGCTCTTATCCTGCAAATGGACACTTATTATGGATTCAAGAGAGAGTTGATTGCTCTTTTTCGTGGCAAGTTAAGGGCGGGTGCAGAAACGATGCCGATTCGTTGTGTATCACCTAACTTAAGGTGGTGGTATGAGGATGTTGGTTAAGAGAAACTCCCAAGCAACAATGATTGAGCATGAGATTTCAAAATGAGCCTATTATACTAAGATTATTGTAAAAGCATGATTTACTCTAAACTTGCATAAAATAATTTGAGCATGAGAATTGAGTCGAGATGAGTGAGTCGAGCTTTATTTTTTTCTTGACCTATTTTACACACCGGTATATTTCATATACTGATGTCTATTTTGGGCCTGCATCATTTTATGATGCAGATACAGTAGATAGAGGGCTTTAGCATGGGCATCGTTGAGGTTCGAATTAGTACATTTCTCGAGCTTGGTGAGACCTTTCAGTCTCCCAGAGCAGCACTTTTATCTTTTATTATTTTTTAGTGCTTTCCTTTCTTTGATTGAGATGCCCATGGCTTGTCATGACAAATTTCTTGACTGATGAATATAGGCTTCATAGACATTTGAGTAGAGGTTTTGGATGAGTCTCTGAATCTAAACTATTTTCATTGATACTATGATAAAGTAGATTTATTTCTATATGTATATATACATATATGTGATCCTTATTTATTGAGTTATTCTTTCGCTATTGAGTTTGATGTGACGACGAGGCCAAGTGGTTCTCTCGGGGGCTAGCAATAGTCTCCGAGTACCGATCACGCCAAGGGTATCCTCCCGGGGTGTGACAAACTTGGTATCAAAGCACAATGCTCAAGAGTCCTAGGGATTCTATGAAGTCGTGTCTAGTAGATTCTTATTTATATGTGTGTTTTGCACCACACTTCATAAATAGGAAGCTACAGGACATTAGGAAATGTTACCCTTTCTTGTGATTTGAGTTCGTGCATTAGAGTTAAAAACTCTATAAACTCCTTTTCTGAGTCGTGCGTTACACGACTGTAGATAATGCCTCCAAGACATGCAGTAACCTACAAGAATGCCTCAGTTAGCACTGCTGAGAACCCCACTTTAGAGGTGCCTCCTCAAATGGAAACGAGGGGTCGCGGCCGATCGCTCAGGACCACTGGTGTTCTTGTGACATATACTGCTCCAACTGCTCCTACTTCAGAGGCCAAATTTTGAGGAGACATAGATATGCTTACCCAGTTAGTAGCTTCTCAAAGTGGGATTCATGGTTTACCAGCGCCTAGCTCTAGTTCTCATGAGCCCACAATTGCTTCTAGATTGAGCGATTTTCTGAGGATGAACCCACCGGTCCATACTAGGTCTAAGGTTAAGGAGGATCCACAGAATTTCATTGATGAGATGTGGAAGGTATTGATAACTATGCATTCCACTGAGACTGAAGGAGTTGAGCTTGCTGCTTATCAACTCAAGGATGTGGCCAATGTTTGGTACAATTAGTGAGAAGAGAGTCGAGGTGATGATGTTGATTCTGCTGTCTGGGATGAGTTCGAGAGTGCCTTTCTTGATCATTTCTTTCCTCAGGAATTGAGAGAGGCAATGGTTGAAGAGTTTATAAATCTGAAGCAGGAAGGGATGCTTGTCAAAGAGTATAGCCTGAAGTTTTTCCAGCAATCCAGGTATACACCAAAGATGGTTCCAGATATGAGGGCGAAGATGAGGATATTTATATCTGGGTTGGGTAAACAGGTGAAGAGGGAGTGTAAGGTGGCATTGGTAATCCCGGTATGGACATTTTTAGGATAATGGTCTATGCCCAACATACTGAGAAGGATAAGAAGAAAGACAGAGAGGGGCATCTGAGTAAGAAGGCCAGATCAGCTGGGCCTGAATTCAATCAGAGTAAGCAGAATAAGGGAGATAAGTCCTATTTCTAGAAGAGGTCTTCTAGCTATGAACCATCTTCAGCTAATGCAGCAACTCCTAGCCATCAGAGGTCCCAAGGTCAACCAAGCTTTAGGGAATAGGGTGCACAGTCTCAAGAAAGTGTGACTCTTGGCTCTAAAGGGAAGCCACCTTGTGGGAAATGTGGCAGGATGCATTTGAGAGAGTGTACAGATGGAGGAAATTCTTGCTACAAGTGTAGCCACCTAGGTCACTTTTAGAGGGATTATTTGATGTGGGGAAATAAGGCCCACACTTCTACCATAGCACCACTAGCGAGAGGTAATCAGAGAGATGCTGTACTAAAGGCAGGAGGTTGGACAAACCATTTGTATATAATGGGGAATCAATAAGATCAGGAGATGGCACTAGCTTTTGTTACTGCTATGCTTCGAGTCTTTACCTTTCCTTGCTATGTTTTACTTTATCTAGGTGTAACTTGCCCTTTTGTGATGCCATATGTGGCAAGCAGATTTGAGATTCTTCCTGAGTGCTTGCTTTAACTATTTTCTATTTCTACTCCTGTCAGTGAGTTCTTTCGACCTAAGAGGATCTATAGAGATTGTGTGGTGTCCATCTATCATGGGTATACTCTTGTTTACTTGATTGAGTTGGAGATGGTTGATTTCGACATGATCCTTGGTATGGATTGGCTTTATGCCTGCTATACCTTTGTTGATTGCCGAACTCGCACTGTCAAATTACAGTTTTCGAATGATCTTGTTATTGAGTGGAGGGGAGATTCTGTTGCATAGAAAGGTAAGTTTATTTCTTACCTAAAGGCCCGAAAATTGGTCTCTAAAGGATGTACCTATCACCTCGTGCAAGTCAAGTCTGATGATGTTGAGTCCCCTTCCCTTGAGTCTATTCTGATTGTGAATGAGTTTCTCAATGTGTTCCCTGAGGATTTGCCTGGAATCCCTCTTGATAGGGAGACCGACTTTGGGATTGATGTTCTTCCTGACACCCATCCTATCTCTATTCCACCATATAGAATGACCTCTGTAGAGTTGTAGGAGTTGAAAGAGGAACTAAGGGACTTGTTAGAGAAAGGATTCATAAGACCGAGTGTCTCTCCATGGGGTGCTCCGATCCTATTCATGCGAAAGAAGGATGGTTCTTTGATCCCCTTTCGAGGATTGGTGACTTTTTCAACCAACTTCAGTTTATCACTATTTTCTCTAAGATATACCTCAGATCAGGCTATTATCAGTAGAAAGTGAGAGAATGTGACATCCCAAAGATGATTTTTCAAACATATTATGGTCACTTTGAGTTCTTAGTGATGTCTTTTGGGTTGATGAATGCACTCAGAACTTTTATAGATTTGATGAACAGAGTATTTCGGAAGTGTCTCGACATGTTCATGATTGTGCTAATTGATGACATTTTGGTGTACTCCAGAGATGTGTAAAGTTTTTTAAGTGTGAATTTTGGCTGAAATCTATATCCTTCTTAATCCATGGGATTTCTGGAGATGGAATTCGAGTGGATACTCAAAAGATCGAGACGGTCAAGAATTGTCCAAGACCAACCTCACCGATAGAGATAAGAAGTTTTTTGGGTTTAGCTGGCTACTACCGCAGATTTGCTGAGGGATACTCTTCCATATCGCATCGTTTACCAAATTGACCCAGATTTCCAAAAGCTAAAGACGAGGTTAACCACTGCACCTGTGTTGACCTTACTTGATGGGATGAATGGATTTATGATATATTGTGATGCTTCAAGAGTAGGATTGGGATGTGTGTTGATGCAGAAGGAGAAATTTGTTACCTATGCTTCTATACAACTTAAGGTGCATGAGAAGAATTACCCCACTCACGATTTGGAGTTGGCAGCGGTACTGTTTGCTCTTAAATTAGCCAAGGAGGTTCATAGACTAGCATGACTGGGAGTCCAACTAGATGAGTCAAGCGAAGGAGGAGTTCATGTGTGCAATGGGTCTGCATCATCCCTAGTAGTAGAGGTGAAAGAGAAAGAAGATCGAGATCTAATCCTATTCCAATTGAAGGACGATGTGCATAAGCAGAAGGTGTTGGCTTTCACCAAAGGGGGAGATGAAGTGTTGAGGTATCAAGGCAGATTGTGTGCTCCAAATGTTGACGGGTTTCGAGAGAACAACATGGCAGATGCCCATAGTTCAAGATATTCCATCCACCTAGGTCTACCAAGATATACCATGACTTGAGGGAAGTCTACTGGTGGAGCAGAATGAAGAGAGACATTGTTGAGTTTGTTTCTAAGTGTCCAAACTGTTAACAAGTTAAAGTTGCACACCAAATACCATGTTGAGTAGCTCACATTATTGATTTTAAGGGTAATTGGGATGACCACTCACCTTTGATAGAGTTTTCCTACAACAATAGCTCCCACACGAGCATTCAGACGGCCCCATATGAGGCACTCTATGGGAGAAGGTGTAGGTCACCGATTGGATGGTTCAAAGTAGGTGAAGCAGAGTTGATTGGACCCAACTTGGTTCGCCAAGCTATGGAAAAGGTAAAAACCATTCGAGAAAGGTTGAGGACTGCACAAGGTTGACAAAAATCCTACACAGATGTCAGAAAAAGAGACTTAGAGTTTGAGGTCAATGATTGAGTGTATTTAAAATTGTCACCCATGAAGTGTGTGATGAGGTTAGGAAGAAAGAGAAGTTGAATCTGAGTTACATTGGCCCTTATCATATCGTAAATAGAATAGGCAGTGTCGCTTATGAGTTAGAACTACCCCTAGAGTTAGAGGTCATCCACCCGGTCTTCCACATTTCTATGCTTAAAAAGTGTTTGGGAGGTCCACAGTTTTTAGTGCCAACTGAGAGTATTGGAGTGAGAGATAGTCTAAATTATGATGAGATCTCTGTCCAAATCCTTGATCGTCAGGTTCAAAAATTGAGAAACAAAGAGATTGTATTTTTCAAAGTATTGTGGAGGAACCAATTTGTAGAAGAAGTTACTTGGGAGGCGGAGGAGAATATAAAGGCCAAATACCATTAATTATTCCATCCTACCAATGATGAGACACTTGATGGTAAGTATTTTCTCCTAAATTCTTGATCTTCCTATTCCTTGAGTCTTCTTTTTTTTTTCTTTTCTCATTATAATAGATTTTTAGAGTATGAGTGAGGATTGATGTGATGCATTGATGTTTAATTGTTTACTTGCTAAATTTCCTACTTTGTTGATTGCACGAGTGAGTTGAGAACTAGTTGATTGTTCAAGTCAATAGGTAAATTCATGCCTTGCCCTAAATCTCTAGTTGCTCATCATTTGAGGACGAATGATCCCAAGGGGGAGTTATTGTGATACTCCATAATACTATCCTCATATGTACCTATGTTTCAAGCCTCATTATTATATGTTGGAAGTGTATTAGAGTCATAAGAGACCTTTAGTACTTAGACGAGTTCAAGACTTCCCTATAAATTGAGTTTTGAGTGTTGAATTATGCGGGTCCATTTTAAATTACCATAACTCTTATCACACAAAGAATTGGAGGTTACTTAATATACAAAATCAAAGACATTTGAGTCAGCTTTCCAACACACTTGGTTTCACCTCATTTAGAGTTCAGAGTCAAAAGTTATGACCATTTTACTGAAGACTGACATTGGAGAGTTGCACCACGAGACCTCTCTTACGGGTCGTAAGTCGGGGTATGGGTCATAGTTTGGGTTTGTACAATTTCAGAAGCTTTGACATTAAGCCAAAGGGTTATGGCATGGGTCTTACGGGTCGTAACGAGGCTCGTAACGGGCTTTTGACAGCTTTTAAGAAGGGTTATTTTGGTCCTTTCCCCACCCCTTCTAAGCCTAAGAACGAAATTTTTACACTTAAATCAGCCCTTAAACATCTCATATAGCCTCTTTTATGTTGAAATATTCTCTCTAAGGCATAAAAGAAAAATTCAAGAAAGGAAGAGGGGCTAGAGTTTGAAGGAGAACTTGAGAAATCTTCCAATTTCTTCCAAGATACTTCAAGATTCTACACTTTCAAGTATGTAAGGCTTACGAAAGGGTGAATTCCTTTATTTATATGCCCTTTTCCATTATCTTGAGTCAAGATTTAAGGAGAATTGAGACTTTTGAGAAATTTCTTCTATTTTAATACTATATCCTTGTATTCATCATGAGGTCTTATTTTACATTACATTACATGAGATAATTCCTATGTTTTCATGAGCATAAATGAGAGATAGATACATGTATTTTCATTCTTGATGGTATGAACCCTAATTTACATGTTTCCATGGAATTTTATGGATAAATTGAGTATACTGAGTTGGGTAAATTGAGCATATTGAAGTGAGTGGATTGATGCATATTGAGTTGAATAAATTGAGTATACATGAGCATGAAGAGTATGTTGCATTAACTTGAGTATACATGAGCATGAAGATTATGTTGCATTGAGTCACATACATTATGATATATGATGCCTTGATTGTATTACATGACGAGCTGATTGAATGAGCCTAAATGATCGTTGGAGTCTAAGCCTATTTGATCATTTACGTTGACTGATTGAATTATTGAGTTGGGTTATGAGTTGATAATGAGTTGAGTTATGATGATGAGTTGATGATGAGTTAATTGATGAGTTGAGCATGTTTTAGTCTTGGGAGAAGTACCAAGCACCGAGCGAGGAGCGAGTATACTTCTACTTTAACCCACAGAACTATGTTACAAGCATAGGATAGTTGTTACAACTAGTCTGGTGGCTCTTGTCCCGCAAGTAGAAACTTATTATGGATCCAAGAGAGAGTTGATCGCTTTTTTTCGTGGCAAGTTAAGGGCGGGCGTGGCAACGATGCTAATTCGTTGTGCATCACCTAACTCAAGGTGATGGGATGAGGATGTCAGTTAAGAGAAACTCCCAAGCAACATTGATTGAGCATGAGATTTCAAAAGGAGCCTATTATACTGAGATTATTGTAAAAACATGATTTATTCTAAACTTGAATAAAACCATTTGAGCATGAGCATTGAGTCGAGATGAGTGAGTTGAGCTTTATTCTTTTCTTGAGCTATTTTATATACTAGTATATTTCATGTACTGGCGTCTATTTTGGGCCTGCATCATTTTATGATGTAGATACAATAGATAGAGGGCTTCAACATGGGCATCATTGAGGTTTGAATTCGTACATTCCTCGATCTTGGTGAGCCCTCCTAGTATCTCGGAGGAGCCTTTTTGTCTTTCATTATTTTTTAGTACTTTTATTTCTTTGATTGAGGTGCCCATGGCTTGTCATGACATATTTCTAGACTGATGAATAGAGGCTTAATAGACATTTGAGTAGAGATTTTGGATGAGTCTCTGCATCTAAACTATTTTCATTGATACTATGATAAAGTAGAGTTGTTTCTATATGTATATATGCACATATCTGATGGTTATTTATTGAGATATTCTTCCACTATTGAGTTTGATGTGACAATGAGGCCAAGTGGTTCTCTCGAAGGCTAGCGATAGTCTCCGAGTGCCGGTCACGCCATGGGTATCCTCCCGGAGTGTGACACAATATTTACTCATAGATCGAATAAAAAGGAGCCTACTTGTCAAGGTAGAACTATACTCTGATAAGCAGGTGTCATAAATCATATGCTATATATGGATCCACTAGTTAGGCCATGTTAGAAACATAAGCCTATGGTGGAAACGTAATTATGAAACTAGAAACTTCTACAAAGAACCTCTTAGGTCGAGTCCCTAACTCAAACTGCATTTGGTACTAAGTCAAATCTCATGAAATTTATATATAAACTCATCAGACTTGCAATAATTCATAGTTCATACTGCTTATAAGCTTGTCATGTAGGAAAGATAATTTAAATCAATCCATCTAATTCATAAAATCATGATCAGAGAGTAACTCATTTTATGAAACTTAATAATGTGGATTTAGGCCTTCCATCATTTCTAATCATATCTCAATTTAGAGGACATTAGGATCTTAAGTCACCTTTGAGGTCTTAGGTCACTCCTAAGGTCTTAAGTCACTTTTTTCATAAATATACTTGAAAACTTGTATTTGTATATTATAACTTGAGATAAAAATTAGGACAAAGTGTGGTTTATAATCAATAAGCTTGAAACTATGCAATAGAGGTAAATTCATACATAATTATATGAAATAAGAATAATTGAATAAAAATAAAGAGAAACCATATATAATTTCATGAACCCCAAATAGCATATAGGAGAATTTAATCACAAATCATGCAATTCATACCGTTTATGGTAGTTCATGTATAATGGAGAAGGTAACCTTAAAATAAATCATAATTCATGCAATTGAAATCAAAATTATGAAAACTCTTGAAATACATACTTGAATTTTGATGGAAAAGAGGAGAATCATTTGGACTCCATGGATGAAAGATGCCCATGGATGAGCGCCCACATACCTTAGTTGAAAATCTAAAAGAATTTGCAAAAATTGATAGAGGACCTTGAGCCCTTGCTTGGAAATCTTCAAAGGAGTTTGGGGAATGAGAGACTTGAGAGAATTTGGGTATCTAGAAGTTAAAATGAGAGTGAGATGAATAGGGTATGGATTGGAATGATTATGAGTAGTTGTAGGATTAAAACAACGTAGTTCAGGACTTATGGTAGGAGGAAAGGTAAAAAATGCCCTTAATGAATATTTGCCAAATAGGGCATACGAGACCAATCTACAGTCTGTAAATCTATTTACATATCTTAGAGTTCGTTCGTGAAAATAAGGTCCAAGATTTTGACCACTGAAGTCAACCTACAAGTTCCTTTTCTACAACCCGTGATTCCATGTACGAACCGTAATTATCCCCCATGAAATTTGTGCTCCAAAATCTTAGCTATTGAAAATTGTATCCTAATCTACGGAACCTAACTTATGGTTCGTACAACCATCTATGCTTCATAAATAGCCCTTGTAGTTCCTTCTGACATTTGGTCAAATCTCAAGTTTCAGGATCCCATTTACACTCTTTATGATTTGTAAACTCATTCATAACCTGTGAAGTGGCTCTCTCGCTGAACCTAACTTTTTCATTTTTCTGAATCTCAATCAAAACTGCTATCCACGAGCCATTGACCAGATTACGACCTGTACAATGCATTTTGTATGTCAACCAAAATTTCTAAAATATTTCTTAAGTCCAGAATCATCTATGAGACCTCATGTACGACGTGTAGAACTTTGTGCGAGCCATAGACTGGCTGGTAGTTCAAGTCACTAACACTATTTCTGCAATCTCTTCCTTATCTCGGGTTTCTAACCCACGAGGTATGACATGTATCAAATAGGTGGTACAAGTTTCTTCAGAGGATTAATTTGAGTTATTATAAAAGTTAAATTGTATTATTAGATCAATTCAATAATTTAAAATATAATTTTAATATTAAAATTTTCTACAAAAATGTCATAAATATTTTTGACATTGTCCAAAATTAATTCCAAATAGTTCCCTACCTTATCATCGTACCATTTAACTCCTATCTCCCGGTCTCGTGAATTTACTTTTCCTTTTCTTACTTTTACTATACTTAGTTGAAGAAAAGTATATTTAGTTGAAATGTAGACCCGTCCTTATTAGTGTTATTCTAAAAGATGCATGAATTTTCTATTTCTTTTTTCTTAGGAAAAAGGTAGGCGGGCGACGGAGATTTTTTCACACTCCTTCGTACCACTAGAAAAAAATATCAAGTTAGTGATGGAATAGTTGATAATCTCCAACTAATTCATCGTTAAAAATCTCTTAACTAATTCAATTTTCTCATAATCTATCATTAATATGTAACTAAATAGAATTAGCA
This sequence comes from Solanum clarkiae, assembly GCA_011800125.2. NCBI lineage: Eukaryota > Viridiplantae > Streptophyta > Magnoliopsida > Solanales > Solanaceae > Solanum > Solanum clarkiae. Next base: position 1,161 of record JAABOM020063589.1, on the reverse strand, counting down.
TAAAATTATTATTGTCTAGCTACTAGAATTTTATCCGTCATTAATTTTTTGGTTTCTAGCTAGTAGTAGACATATACAAAGAAATTTCTGCTGTACCACGTTATACATTTGAAAATGGTGAACTTTCTTCATTGAATCTCGAAGACTAAATGCTTCCTTTCAACGGCAAATCTATCATATTTTTATTCTATATTTATCGACATTCTTCTCAATTTTATTCAATATTTTCTTTTTTTTTATAGGCTAACTTTATTTATTTATTTATTTATTTATTTTTGCAACAATGGAATTGTTTTCACGTGGCAATTCATGAGGAATTTCTTTTAAAGAAGAGTTAGTGTCATACACATGTCATCACATATTATTTGAGATGTGTTTCTCAAATTATTAGTGACAATTTAGATTTGTTTGTCATGGTCTCAATATTTTAAGTATATATATTAAAAAAAATAGTTTAGATATTTGTCAAACTAATAAATAATATTTTAAATATAATATTTATTACATATCCAATAACTTAGATATAAAACTAAAAAAAAAATTAAATATATTTTTGATTCTTAATTTTTTATAAAAATAATAAAATTAACTTGAAAATCCACTAACACGATACGGTGCAGGTTGGTTCACCTGTCAAAAGGGAGCCAACTAATTCTTTGTCAACATCATGGATCAAGATTGCACTGTCATAAATTTTAAATTTTGAATCAATCTTTTTTTTTTTTTATTTTTAAAGGAGAAACAACTAATTTTTTATCCACATCATAGATCAAAATTTAGTGGTCATAAATTTCAAATTTTAAATTTATCTCTTTTCCTTTTCCTTTTATCTTATTATATATGTCCTTGGAAGTAACGATGAAATGGGTAATTTAAACAGAAATACACATGCATGCACGTTGATCTCCTTGAAGTTGTCAAGAAAATTAATTCGTCTTTCTCTAGATAGTCATGTTCTAAACGTTTTTAGATATTCAATGGGTCGACTAGACAACTATATTTCTTATGAATTGCATCTTTCTAAGAGGGTTGTATATGAATCTGATTGGCTTGAATTTCTTAATTATCAAATTAGACTATTTATGTCGAGTTCTTTGTTAAATATATAATCGAATCGAACTAACTAAACCCAAAAAAAAAAAAAAATTATATGTGCGGGTG
>JAABOM020063579.1:0-42894 GCA_011800125.2 Solanum clarkiae | reverse complement strand
TTTTTTCTTTCATTAAAGACAATTAGATTGATATTAATAATATTTGAGAGAGTTCTATTGAACCTTTGTGACTTGTTTTTTGAGAATTTATCTTCAAACCTTTACTAGTTCATAGTTTGAGGTATAAAGTTCTTTCTTCTTGTGATATTTTTGATTTCTTTTTGGTACTCTTTCGAAGGTGATTAGTTTACACGCTAATTATTGTCTTTAGTTACTCATAAAGTCGTCAGGATCCGAATCTAACATTTTGATTCATTTTCTCAAGTAAAGGCGTTAGATTTCTCCCTGAAATCTTTATGTTGTAATTTGGATCTTATCAAGGCCTTAGAATATCAATTTCTTGGAAATTCTTAGATCTTACCTTTAAATTTACCGTATCTTTAATTAGTTTTTATCTTGCTTTTCTTGTTGTTGCTTCTGTATTATAGTATTGACTCCATCATAGTATTGCTTCTAACCCATGGAACTCCGGTGTATTCATTCTCATAAAATACCTCACTCTAGATGCTGGGGTAGGAGCATGAGGGGCTTGGGTCCCTTGGTTAATTTAATTAGTCATAGCATGAGCTAGCATGTCACAATAACATCCCGAAACTCTTCATGAGCCTGTTGTTCTTCGAGTATAAGAGCTCTTCTTCCTCTTAGGATAGGCATGATCTAGTATAGCAAAGGACATTCGTTAGGGGAAAACCTTACCTTAACTCCTATAGTACGACATAGATCAAAAAGAAGGAAAACATTTCCTAAAATGCCTCATAGCCTCTTACTCATAGTTTTGATACACTTCACGACCATGAATATGACTCTAATCAATGTTGTATGTTCGATGCCAAGGAACATTATTAACCTAGTGCTCTGATACCATATTTTTCATGAGACAAGCTAAGGGCCTAGCCGTGACATGGCAAATGAGAATCCGAAGGGACCCCAAACAAGCCTCTTAGAATATCATTTACACATCCTTGGTCGCTGCTGCATTTAAGCAACAACAATAGCTAATAAATAAGGATAAAGGGACTAAGGGAAGTCATTTATAGCATAAATCATAAAGGGTCAAATCTCAAAGCATTCTAACATCACTTGTCCAACAACACCTCTAAATATAGACTTGAGCAGGTGCCAAGACACTTTTCGGGCTCACCTTTATAGTGTAAAGAGTTCAACATTTGAAATGAAAAAGGCAGGAGTAGCATAGCTAATGTCTCGAACTTTGATGACTCACTAATAGCTTACTTCAAGATGACCAACTAGCCATGGGGAAGATGATCATGAGGGGCTTCGATTCCTACATGGTAACATTATATAGGCGTAGTGTATGCGTTAGTATATTTGAATATACTAAGTATATAGGATGAAATGCAAGAAGAGATAGGCAACATAACCAGAATGCATATACATAAGAAATGGGTAAGTATAATAGTTATATGGCATGCCATTGTCAAAGCTTGAAGTAAAACATGCTTGTATAGAATATAATACATGTGTAGGAAGAGACCATCATCATAGACCAAGCAAACTAGTATATACGTACTAGTGTGGTCAACTTTCAACACTACTTTTCATGAATTCAATAAATACGTATATTCCTTTCATCATCATAAAGTCACTTGACTCATAGGCTATGGATTAGATCATCATCAACTCAAGAACCCTAAACTTGATATTTTATAAAGCACTTGGCGGGTGTGTAATACTAGTTCAAAATCATGCAATTAAAGAGTGCAATGATGTAAGAAAACTCAACATAAATCAACCCACCAATAATTGGTAACACCCTTATGCAAGATACATTGAAACCCCTCGTGAACATAGGTTTATAGCTCAAAATATGCTTAAACAGTCTGTATTTCATGAAACCCTAATACAATTTATAATAAATTCATAGTAAGAAGTACCCATGGATAAATCAACTTGCAAACATGCAATTTACATAAAAAAGAACGTTGACCAGCATGGGTGAAAACATACCTCAACTTTGGAGATTTCCTTGATAAAAATTTGAATGAGAACTTGAAGCTTGAATGAAGTTCTTGAGATCTGGAATGAGTTTGGAACACTTGAATTTGGATGAAATATTTGGCTGTGTTAGAAAAGGTTTCGGGGAATGTCTTGAATGATATGGGGTTAAAAAATGACTAAGTATAGATGATTTTGTGCATAGGAATGCTTAGGCCTAAGGCCTCAAAGCAATGGATTGAAATAGGAAAACTGGCACAAAAATAATACTTGTCCGCGCCCTTACCACATCGCTCCTAGGCCGCGAATCGATTCTGTTTTTTGTAAATTTTGGAAAATCAAATTTTGATACAGTTGCTCTAAAATCGGGGTCATATCTACCTTCCACTCAATTTTCCCTTAATCACGAATATGAAGTCAGATTTTTGATATCACACACGAATTTTGAGATATATGAAAATTATAATTACGGACATTTTAGAAGCACATTTTTGAGCAATTTTTGGGGCGTTTCAAATATGGTCAGTAGTATCCCAACTAGGTCTGTATTAACAATGGACTTCATAAGGTCATGACCAAAGCTGATAATTTTCTCATTGGTAGGCTACTTTCCCCTTAAGTCTCTGCAAACGAGGAAAAAAATTTGAATGGATAATCTTGTGGCAGGTGTGAGTGTTAATCCTAGAATGAGCCCTTTTCTTCCTATAACATTCCATGCTGATGAACAAATAAACCCACCATCAACATTCAACTTACATATAGGCTGATCAGGAACACCTTGATGAATTTGCAGGTGGTAAGCTAAGATTGTGGGAACAAACTATGGAGGAGTATTTTTAGCAATCCTATCAACATTCCACTATCCATCCACAAGGAATTCAACCATCTAGTATTATTGAGCCTACTTTCACTTCTAAAACTAGTCAGAGGAGCAACCCCTAACCTATCATCCCACCAAAAAATAACAATTACTAGAATTGATCTTCCACTTGATGGAAGTTTTCACCTTCTGCTTATTTCTCGTCAAATGTTTCTGCACCATGGAATCACTAATATGCTGCTTTTAGATGACTAGATTAGAACTTTGGCAATACTTGGCTTTAAGAAAATCATCTCAAAAGTGTTGTTTGTTCCAAAGTCCACCATTGTGTATACTAGAAGCAAGTATAAACATCTAAGATCATTCAGACCCCAATACCACCTTTTTCACAAGGGAACCTTAAATTTTTCTAGGATGCCCAGTGGTACTTCCTTTTCTCACTGTTCCATCCACATAAATGTTTACAGTGATACTTTTGATGTGTTAAGGATATTTACAGGAGGAGAAATAGCTAAAAGTAGATGAATGGGAAGAGATTAAAGTATATGCTTAATAAGAATAACCTCTCCTCCATAACTCAAAATTTTCTCCTACCAACCAGAAATTCTAGACACCACTTTAGACACCATATCAGAGAAGTGGAAAACCCTTTTCCTATAAATATAAAGTTGATATCCCAAAGAAGTAATGGCGTTTTTTCTCTGTAAGAAACTAGTTATTATTTAAAATATATCATAAGTGCTTTTGAAAGCATTAGAAGGAACAAGGAAGTGACTTTTATCTCTGTTAACAAGATGATTAGAAACACTTGCATAGGTAGATAGGGTGTTCATAATCAACAGGAGAGAATTAGTTCTGCCAGAAGTTAATATTTGATATCATCAGCAAAGCTGATGTAATTGATCTGAGGTCCTCTTTTCTCTTTATAGAATCCATGATAATTAGGAACATCATGAAGTCTATTAAGGAGTCTATAAAATCCCTACTGTAATAATTAAAAAAAGTAGGAGAATAGGGGTCACATTGCTTAAAACCCTTTGTTGACCGAAAAATCCATGCGTTGAATCATTCACAATAATGGACTACCAATTATTAGCCATGATCCTCTATGCCATATATATGAAGATTTCAAAAAACCTCATCTTTCAAATGAACAACCAAATAAAGGACCAAGACACCCTATCCTATTCCTTAGCCATGACAAGCTTAATTATAACATTGCCTCAAGTGGTTGGTTTTTCAATCTAATGAATAATCTCTCGAGCAAGAATAATATTTTTGAAATGCTCCTCTTTTTAAAAAGTCTGGATTGGTTAAATGAAATCAAACTGGGAAAAATAGGGCAATCTAAAGCATAAGAGCTTAGATATAATATTTCTTTGTGAGGTTTATAAGATTTATGGACCTGAATTTAGAAAGTTTAGTAAGATGGGAAGTTTTAGGCAGTAGAACCACGGAAGCATGAGCAAAATACTTTGGCATACTTTGACGCTTATAGAAAGAGTGAACCACTTTAAAAAGGTCTTTATTGATAATATTCCAGAAGTCTTGAAAAAAACTACCATTCATACCATCAAGGTCAGTAGCAGAGTTTGGGTCCATAGAGAAAACAACTTGTTTAAATTCCTTCATTGTAGGCAAAGTTTCTAAGGAAAATTTTTATTCCTGGGTAATCATTCTAAGAATGCAATTCAGGACTTCTTCATTGATCAATTTTCCCTCTCCTACAAACATATGTAGGAAGTGGTCACATGAAACCTTAGCAATTTCCTCATCACCGTAGATCCAAGAACCATCTTTATCCTGCATTTTATCAATGAACAACTTCCTTCTTTTTCGTCTTAAGAAGACATGAAAATATTTGGAGTTCACATCCCCTTCCTTGAACCAGTGAAGCTAAGCTTTTTGTCTGAATTAAGATCTTTGTCAGTATTATTATTGATAATATCCTCTTCTAGAATCCTTGCTTTATCCTCATATTCCTTGACCTTAGCACAAATGTCTTCAAACTGATTTTTAGACCAATTACTAAGAGTTGGATAGAGCCTTTTCATTTTCTAGTGAAACCTCCACATAGGATTTCTAGTCATGTTCCTTTCCCAAAATCATTAGTAATGTCTAGAAAGAAGGGTCCTCAGTCAACCAATTAAGGAATTTAAAATACCTAATGAAGTTATTAGGCCTTAGGCACATCTCCATGAGCATAACGTAATGGTTTAATCCCACGTAGGGAAGATACATAATATTGATATGAGGCATGTCTTCCAACTACTTATCATTAACCATAGCTCTATGTAACTTCTTCCAGATTTTGAAATTAATACCTCTTTGGTTGGACTAAGTGTATTTCTAGTCCGAAAAGGAAAGATCTAAGGGACCACAAGTTTCAATCACACTATTGAATTCCTAACTCTTTTTTTTTCATAATATAGGGAATCCCACCCAACTTTTCATTGGTAGAAACAATCACATTAAAATCACCTACCGCACACTAGGGAGTATTAGAGTTTACATCAAAATAATGAATCATTTATCCCACAGAGGTCTTCTAAGATGGTTGCTATATTTGGCATAAGTAAATGTAATCATAAATTGAGGATGAAGCTTCACATGCTTTATTTCATAAGTAATATGTTGTTCGTCAATTTTCACAACACGATAATCAATATGAATAGTCTAGAAAATCAAAATCTTTCCATTGGTATTGCAGGTAGCATGGTCCATAGCAAGTTGATTCAAGTTGTGAATGGTCTTGAGAGACTTTTATCTTTCCATGGCCCCCTGAGTATTTATACCTCTTATATTCCAGATAATAGCACTAACCATTGGGAAGATTTAGAGGTAAACTACCTGGTATTCGGCCCGCCAGAAGTAACAGAATAAGTAGTCTAGGGATATTTGGAAGAGAATCTAGTTTTGGGTAGACCTCTTGGTGAAAGACCATGTTTGCCAGTGACTTGCTAAATTTCTTCTTCCACACCATTTTCTAGAGGAGGACTAAAAGCTGTAATTAATTGCTCACTTAACATATTATCGTTATCTTACTCATTGGTAGGCATGTTGTCTTTGTCAACCTTATCTTCAGAATGGACTACATCATATTCATCCACTTTATTATTAGGAACTCTTGGTACAGAACTAAAGGATCATATATTGTGGGCATTGTTAAAAGGTTGTTAGAGAGGTGGGACATTGTATTATGTTTGTAGAGTGTTGTCTCTAAACAACTGGTCATCCACCAAAACAAATTGTCTACAACTCCCATCCTTTTTGTGAGTTGTTACTTCAACACTAGGAGAGATACCACTCTTGTCCATAGGCTGATCTAGATACTGATTCTAGAACAATGTTCTATTGAGTGCTTCTCCCTTACTTTTGTCAGGTTTGTTCTTGTGTTTAGAAGTTGAACCTTGAGTGCTGGTGCTATCAAATAATGCCAAATCCTTATCCATACCCCATCTATTTTGCAACTAATTAAAATTCAAAATGTCGCTATGATTAGAAATCTTTTATATAGGAGAGATATTCTCAACATTGTCCTAAGTACAACGTCGATGTTGATGTTGAGATTCAATGGTAATAGAGTTTTGGAACTCTTTCCTAGGGTCATCCATTTGTGTCTCATGCAAAACATGAGACAAATTCCCCCTGGATACCCCTTCCTATGAGTTAGTGAGTTTCTCTTATTCTTTTCCATCCTTGCCCCCTTCAACTTTAGAAAATTAAATAATAGTAGCATCATCTTGAGGGAACTTCTATGATATTGGGAGCATTGAGTCAATACATGATACTTGATTATGACATTTTACTTGATTTCCATTCTTATCATTTTTAATATTATTGTCATTGTGTTTGATCACCTCCTCCACTTGTTTAGGCTATTAATCCTATAGTTCTAAATCTATAAAATTGTTACCAATAGTTATATTGATAGGGATCATGCATTGTTCTATTAGAAATATATTTTCCTTCTTATTTTAAGGTGAACAGGCCTATAGACCTTATTCTGTTGGTTAGAGTATTGGTTTTTACCATTTATTCTCCTTTGGGTTTGCCAATATTCCTTTAGCTCCTTATTTATATTTAGCATTTGTTATTCTTGTGGACTGGATGTTGATTTTCCAGCTTATAGTGTTTCTTCTTTATTGGTGCTGTCATTCTTACCGTGAGGATCTTTCTGTTGCTCCTTCTTCTTAGTTACTTCCAACTCTTTTGTTTTCTTGTATTCCTTATCCCTTTTCTTAACAGTGAAAATATCCATCATATGCCATGTGTTTGTAGTAAGAACAATAATCAGGAATATTTTTATATTGGATTATTTGACCTCTCCACTCTGTAATATCCTTCTAATTAGAACCCATCCACACATGAGAAGGTCTTTCCTTAATAAGGTCAATATTTACCTTTTGCTTTAGCAACACTTCCTCTTGTCTTTTGAATGGATGGTGTATCTAGGTACAACACATTTCCAATTAGAGCAAGTAGTGCAATGACAAATTCCTTCCTGTAGCAGTGTCATGGCAACTCAGATAAAGTGACCCAAATAGGAACTATATGAGTTTCCTCTTCAAGGCTGAAAGTAGGAGTCTAAGTTTGGATTTTCATTAATTAACCATCAAGATGTATTTCTTTGTCGATAAAGTGCAATAGTCCAACTCATTATCCAAATCAATGTAAACATGCTTGCATTGATGTGAGCAATCATAACACGTACTGTCAATTGAGTTTGACGGATGAAATTTTTCCTAATTAACTCAACACTAGGCACGGTGTTGTTGAATTTTCCTATAAAGGTAAATTTTTAGATCTCAGCCAATTTGACCATAATATCCTCTTTGTTAAATATCACAACTGGGAGGCCCTATTTGGTAATATGTTTGCTTGTAAAGTTCCATAGGGACCTTATTTTTTGCTTGGTTAATACTTAATCTTTGCAGCATAGGATTGGAAAGTTCCAGAAGGACTTGGTCTTTTTTAGAATTTGAATATGCTAGGGCAAAGGGTTCTAGTTGGTACTCTAATTAGTTTGCAGTTGATTATTAGTTAGTTTTTTTTTGGAGTTGGAGACTTTGAGTTTAGGATTTGTGTTATTAGGTGTAATTTTCATGACCTGTTTACCACCATTGCGTTCATTTTCTTTTTCCTGCAAAGAAGCTATAGAGGTTGCACAATTTTGCTCATTCAAATTAAATTGCAAATAAGATCTATGCTATACATAACATTATCCTTATTAATAACAATAGAAGCATCAGTAATAGATGACTTACCTGCCATCCTTAATTTATAGGTTGATCCCCACATCAGCAGTGTCTTCCATCAAATTATGCATAGGTTTGTCAATTGATTTCTTGTGATGCTGTGAGTTTTGACCACTATACTCATTCTAGAGATCAACTTCTTTTCTATGGTTTGAGTGTTGTCCTTAGAGTTAGTTTCATTGTCTCCACTTTGTTTATTGCCAATGGAATAGTGTTTTCCTCAACTGGCATATAGATTTCAGCCAATTTATTATCTCAATTATTGTGAATTAACTTACCATTTGCCTGCCTAGTCAATTGTTGTTGACATTGAAAATTGCCTTCATGTTTATTTTGCCTCTAACTTTGAAGGTTGTCACCATAGTAAATTATTGCCATCCCTTTATTCAAAATTTTGAGAGTGGTACTAGTGGGATTTTGTTTTACAAGAGTGTTGAACTTATCCAAAAGTCTCTTTTGGTGTTGGCTTTCACCTAAAACGGTTGGAAAAAACATGATAACCCTTAGTTCAGGAGCCTTGAGTGCAGAAATGTTGGCTTAAAAAACAATTGGGAGTTTGGTTTTATAGGACTACATATGGATTGTAAGTTGTTGTATGACCCATAGGATTGATTCTTAAACATAGGACTTCAAGAAGGGAAAAAGTTTCCAAGAGTAACTTAACCCATGGAACAACTCACGACTCGTAAGAGATCTTATGGCCCGTAGATATGTTCGTGAATGGGACCCCAGAAATGAAGGAAATTTGGAGTTTTTAGGAATATGACTCACAAGTTATCAGATGGCCCGTGGTCCAAGACATGGCTCATATATAGTTTCGTGGAATGAGGTCAAGAACAAGGAGATAATTTGGCGATATATCCAAGGGCTCTATGAGTCCAGCTTCACCCATGAGTGATTCCACGTCCCTTACTTTTGGTCATGGTTTTCACTTCAGTAGAAGTATATTTAAGGATTTCAAGTGTTCTATCGGATGAGGAGGCTTACCGCCTGTATGTCATTCTACAACCTGTGATCGAGGTTCCTTAAGTCGCTTTCAATAATTTTTAATAAGGGACAATTTGGTCATCTTCCACAATTCTATTCTTATACTATGTCGTTAGTCGGACAGAAAGAGAGACATGTTCTAGCCTTTATGCCCTAGAAACACCTCTCATTCGCTCATTCCATTAATTCAAAATTTCTAAGGTCAACGCTCTCAAGAACAAGACGAAGGTTTCCAAGCTTCATCCCCAAAGTTCCTCAATTCAGTTTCGCTTTAGTTCTCTAGATATATGAGTTGATTTATGAGTACACTTTCATTCATACAGTTCCCTACTATGAATTTTATCTTTTCTTTCAGTTCCTCAATTCTAAGTGCACAATTTTGATGATTTCATGATCCTTATGTTATTTTATGACGCTCATAAAGTTAAATGATTATTTTGCTAAGTAAATACATACATATATTTGAAGTATGATGTTAATTCCATGATGGTTTTGATATGATCCAGGTTGTTCAATTTCAATGATCCTTTTTAAAGAAATTTCATAAGACTTATATGATTTATGATTGTTTCATGCATCAATTCAGTCCACTTTATTTTCGATGAAAGTTTCCTATGAACTATGACTAATGACTAGGGAATTTATAAAGATCTACAAAGTTAAAGTTTACCAAAGTTATATGTATGATGATTATTGCTCTAAAAGATGTTTAAGAATGATACTTAAGTTGGAGCTACTCTAATGATTGCTAATTATGATTCTAAGAGAATGTTTTAAAAAATTTCGATGGGATGACTTAGCACCGAGAGGACTGGAGATTGAGACTCATTCCGTAGTAGAGGCATGATTCCTTGAAGATAAATATCTGTCACTACCCAAGCCTAGGGCCTAGATGTGACACAATAAACGGGGAACACGAAGGAACCCCAAACAAGCCTCTTAGCATATCAATCACACATCCTTGGTCGCGGAAGCAAAATAACAATAACAAGAGATATAAATAGGGGAAACAGGACTAAGAAAAATCTATGATAATCATAAAACATTCAAGAGTCAAGATCATAGCGTAAGTACATCAATCATCCAACAATACCTCTAACATAGATTGGAATGGGAGCCAAGACACTCTCCGGGTTCGCCCTCATAATAACAAGTGTTCAACATTAATAAGTCTCAACATAGCAAGAGTAACAAGGATAGTATCCTCGAACTTGAGAAAACACCAAAGCTAATCTCCAAAGCACCGGACTAACCACATGAAAGATTATCGAGAGATGTTTCGGTTCGTACATTGTAATATCATGTAGCTATAGAGTATGCTTTAGTACATTTAAATATACTAACTACGTAGGATACAATACAACAAAACATAAGCCAATATAGCCAAAATTTATAATCATAAGCAATGGATAAGTATAATATCAATATGGCATGCATGAAATGCTTGAAGTAAAAAATGCTTGTAAATCATAGAATTCGCAAAAATATATATTACATGTGTGGGAAGAGACCATAACCAACATATACATAGCGAACTACTACTTGGAATCTAAGGAATATCACCCCCTTGGAAGGTGATTGAGGTATCCACCTCTCAACATGGTGATTGGGTATGTCACCCTCCAATAAGGTGGTTGAGGTGTCCACCCCTCAACATAGTGATTGGGATGTATCCCCACAAGGTGGCCGAGATATCCACCACTTAACATGGTGATTGGGTATGTCACCCTCTAATAAGGTGGTTGAGGTGTCCACCCCTCAACATGGTGATTGGGCATGTCACCCCCCAACAAGATTATTGAGGGATGTTACCCCCTTAACATGGGGATTGGGCATGTCACCCTCCAGCAAGGTGTGGTCTACTTGTAACCCCATAGATACTTTTCATGAATTCAATGCATACGTGCAAGCCCTTAATCATCATAGAGTCACTTAACTTATAAACTATGTAATAGATCATCAATAGTTTTAGAATCCTTGTCAAGACATTTTATCAGACACTTGGTGGGTGTATAATGCTAACTCAAAATTATGCAATTCAAGAGTGAAATAATATAAGGAAACTCAATGTAAATCAACCCACCAACATATAGTAAAATCCTCATGTAAAATTCCTTGAAATCTATCATCAAGTCTCATAATAGATCATAGTTTTATAGCTCAAATATGCATAGTCTTAATAGACAAAACTAATTCATAGTATAAACTTGAAATGGATAGACATGCATAATCAATCAGCACTTTATAAAACCCCAACATAATTTATAATCAAAATCCATAATAAGAGATACGCATAAATGATGCAACTTGAAAACATATGTAATTTTCATAAAAAGGAAGATCAGGCTCCATGGGTGAAAGGACCCAATTGATTAAACCCCCACATACCCCAAACATGGGTTTTTTGAGATGAACTTGAAGAGAACCTTTGAGTTCCAAAGTTAGGCTTGAAATCCTTGGAATTTGAATGAGATATTTGGTTATGTTTTAGAGTGGCTTTTGAGAGGGTCTTGAGTAACACAAAGCTGAAAAATGACTGAGTATAAGTGTTTTGATGCATAAATGGTCATGAGGCTATGATCCCATTGCCTGAAATTACCCCATAAAAATGCCCAAAAATATGCCTCAAGAGTTACCGGAAGCCTAATTTCCATATATCTCAAAATTAGCGCTTGATATTGAAAATCCGACATCAAATTCTTATTTAGGGGGAAAAATTAAGTGGGAAAAATGGGTCTAACCCTGATTTAAGAGAAACCATAGAAAAATTGAAAAATCGCAAAAATGTGATTTCCAGTGGCGATCAGAGGTTGGCGCACCACAGTTTTAAAATGTGCGCTCTTTTTCTTTTCCTGTCCAAGGCTTTGGGGTCTTAGGCCTAAGTGTTCCCATGCATGAAAATACCTAATCTTAGCCTAATTTCTCCCTTATATCATTCAACATATTCCCAAATACTCTCTCAAACACTTAGATAATATTTCATCTCAAATTCATATTCTAAAACCCATCCGGATATTAAGGTTCTCGTTCAAGATTCAAAGTCTCCATCTCCAATCTTCTTAAAGGATTCTCCAAAGTCAAGGTATGTGAGTTTCTTTCATGGGTTCCATTCACCAATGATGCCCAAGATTCATTTTACCTAAAATTGCATGATTTAAAGTTAATTTACTCATAGATCTTACTTATTAGGAATTTCACTGCATAGTATGTTGGGGTTTCATAAAATTATGATTGTTTTAGCATGTTTTGAGTTATGAATCTAATATCTATTGTGAGATTTGAAGAAGGATTTTGATATATATTGCTTGAGGGTGTTACCTGTATCTATTGATAGTTTTACATTGAATTTTCTAGCATGATTACACTGTTGAGTTACATAGTTTTACATTAGCACTATACATCCACCAAGTGTTTGATAAAATGGTCAGTTAATGTATTTTTATGAATTGAAGGTCCAATGTATGTCTTATGAGTTGAATGATTTTATGATAATGAAAGGAGCGTATGTAAATGATATTTTTCTATATAGTGTTGGAATGTGACCATGCCTAACTCGGGGATTTAAGAGCTCGGGTAACCATGTTGAGGGTTTAGTACCTCAATCACCAGGTGGTAGGGTGTGAGTATCCACCAACCAATCAAGGGGTTCGTACCTTGGTAAATAGGTCGAGGGGTTCCTCAATCACCAGGGGTGGTAGGGTTCACCAATCCACCAACTAACTAAAGGGGCATGTACCTTGGTAATCTACAGGTTCTATAATGGTGGTCTCTTCTTATACCTTGTATATCTATTATATGTAAGCATGTTTTATAGAAGCATTGATCATACATGCCATATTGTTATTATGCTATCACAAGCTATAGTGCTGTAGACTTAAGATGCATTTTGATTATGATACCTATCTCTTATTGCGTTGCATCCTACATACTTAGTACATTCAAACATACTAATGCATAGTCTATGCCTACATAATGTCACCATGTAGGAACCAGAGCCCCGCTTGATCATCCTCCAATACGTGGCTAGTATGATCTCTCTCTCAAAGCTAGGTGTGAGTCTTCCACTTCGGGGACGTTGACTTTAATCTTATGCTATGTGTAAAGGCTCCCTTTTCTTTTATTATGTACTTGACTATGAGGGTGAGCCCGATTGCTTGTCTTAGCCCCCGCTAAGTTCTATGGTTAGAGGTGTAGTTGGATATGTAATGTGTAAAGTTATGAGCATGACGCCCTCTTATTTGTTGATGTTTATGATATGAAAGTTGCCCCTTAGCGCCATTGATCCCTATTTACTATCTCTTGTTGTATTTTATTGCTTCCGCAACTATGATGTATAATGATATGTTAAGAGGCTTGCTTAGTGTCCCTTCGGGTTCCCTAAGTGCCTGTCATATCTAGGCCCTAGGCTTGGGTGGTGACAAACTTTGTATCAGAGCATTACATTGTTAATATTTCTTGTCATCCAACACACTACATCGATTAAAGTATTATTCATGGTTGTGTTGTGCTCCATAAATATAAGTAAGAGGCTATGAAACATTTTAGGAAATATTTCCCTTTTTCTTACTCTATGTCGTGCTATAGAAGTTAAGGTAAGGTTTTCACCTAACGATTGTTCTTTGCTAAGCTAGATCATGGCTAATACAAGAGGAAGAAGAGCCCGCCCACCAGAGGAACAACCAGCTCATGGTGAGCTTCAAGATGCACTCACTTTGCTTGCACAAGTTATGGCTAATCAAGCCAATCAAGGGTCCCAAGCCTCTCATACTCCTACATCGGCATCTCGGGTGAGAGGCTTCACGAGGATGAATCCTCCAGAATTCTATGGGTCAAAGCTAGATGAGGACCCTCAAGAATTCATTGATGAGGTCTACAAGGTTTTAACTCTTATGGGTGTTAGATTGAAGAGAAGGCAGAGTGAAATCATGTGAGAAAACTTAATGTAAATCAACCCACCAACACTTATTAACACCCTTATGCAAGTTACATTGAAACCCCTCATCAAATTTCATAATAGATCATAGATTCACAGCTCAAGACATGCTTAAAAAGTCAACATTTTCATGAAGCCCCAGCATTGTTTATAATCAAATTTATAATAAGAGATACCATGGATAATTCTACTTGAAAACATGCAATTTACATAAAAAGGAAGGTTGGGCACCATGGGTGAAAGAACCCAATGGTTGAAACCTACATACATCAATTTTGGGGATTTCCTTGATAAAGATTTGAATGAGAACTTGAAGCTTGAATGAATTTCTTGAGATCTGTAGATGAGTTTGGCACATTTGAATTTGTATGAAATATTTGGCTAAGTATTATAGAGGGTTTTGGGAGTTTCTTGAGTGATATGGGGTTGAAAAATGACTAAGTATAGGTGCTTTTATGTAAGGAGGGCTTAGGCCCAACGACCCAAAGCCTTAGGCTGAAACAGTGAAAACAAAAAAATTTACACATCTCCACGCCCTTGGCGCATCCAGCCTCGGGCGCGGATTGACACAGGATAAGAAAAATTTTAGAAAATGAAATTTTGCTACTATTACTCTAAAATCGGGGTTATACCCATTTCCCACTCAATTTTCCCCCTGATCATAAGTATGAAGGCAGATTTTTGATATCACGCATGAATTTTGAGATGTATGAAATTATGATTATGGGCATGCTCGAGGCACATTTTTGGGCATTTTTGGGATGTTTCAGAAATTTAAGTCAAAATCATAATAAAATTAATCAAAACAATGCTAGGAACATACACCGAAAAGATTTCTCCGAAAACCTTCGCCAAAAATAATCCTGCAAAGGTTGAAATACTGAAAATGGAATGAATTGGGGTCTTATGTCTTTAAAAATGACATAATAAAAAAGTTCTACGCAAATGCGCAACGTTGTCCGCGATTGCGGAGCACAAAAGTGCTCATATCTCTACGAAGGTGGAGTACCATTTAGGTTGCACCAGATACCCCTCACACCAGCAAATGCAAAAAGTCAAAACGGACCCTAGAACTCATTTAGATAGAATTTCACAAACTTTATATGTATCTGTACCAAGAATGGCGATCCAAGCTTAACGAAATCATCTAAATTCAATTATGAGGTATCCACGACACATTTACTAGTGCAAGCCAATAAAACTAGTCTAAGACTCAAAATACCAAAACATCCCTTGAAAACTCCAAAAAATATGATGAGACCATTTCTAGTGTTAGTTTCCCCATTCAGAACTATTAAAATTGTCAGAATCTTGATCCAAGCTTTCAAACTCCGAATGTTGATCAATGCTAAACTTTGGTTCCGAAAACGACTAAAATCATAACTTTGGGCCTAAAAACCTCATTTTACCTCCAAATTCAGTTCTACAATAACCAGTAGTTCAATTTTGACATAGAGGAGCTAATGGAATCAACAAATCCCTGATCCAACATCCAAAACTCATACTAACATAAAAACTCACTTTTTCAACAATTTAAACTTTCAAAAAGGCCAAAACTCATATTTTCAATATTTAAAACTCAAGATTTCATTTCTAACAATTCAAATAGTTCAAATTAGGTCCAAAGCAACTTACGAAAGGGTAAAATAATAATTTTCAAAGATAAAGCCAAAAGTGACCAACCATGTCATTACATCATTTACCACTAAAAAGATTGGTCATCCTCAAACATAAGGAAAAGAGAAGTACCTGAAGCCTAAAAAAGACTAGGATATCTACACCGCATGTCAGACTCCAAGTCTCAAGTTGTCTCATCAACTTAGCGGTGACATCATTGAACTTTCATGGATGATACATCTTTGTATCACAATCTTCGGACCTGCATGTTCAATATAGACATATATTCCTCTTAAAAGGACAAATCTTGACACAACTTAATGGGGTCATAAGAAATCACATGGGACTTATCTGGAATGTACTGACGGAGCTTAAAAACATGAAAGATAGGATGAATAGAAGATAATCTCAGCAGTAAATCCACCTCATAGGCTACCTCACCAACTCTCCTCAAAATCCTAAATGGGCCAATGAATTTTGGACTAAGTGATGTGCTGTAAAAATACAACACTTTTAATGCTTAGCACTTGGAATGTTGTGTGTTCTCAATGCGATGGTAGTTGGTTATACGTGTTTTTGTGTTATATTGGCAAGATTTCAGGGTTAGTGATAAATATCAAAAAGAAAGAAAGGGAAAAGGGAACAAAGATAGAAGGATATGTGGATTAATTCAAACTATTGAAAATATGGGCAACAAGGGACTAAAACCCTCACCTCCCAATTGATTTCAACAATCCAAATAAAACCCTAGGAAGAAAATTGAAGGAAACTAAGAACCATAAATGGGCAACCTTCAATTATTCAAACAAAGAAGTCAACTAACAATTCGAAGAGTTCACCCTAATTACTCACTAAGAAAATACTACAATTTGAGAATTCAATCTTCAACATTGTCTCCCTCTTCCAAATGATAAAATAAGTCTATTTATACTAAGTAAATAAAAGAAGACATTTTTCTTATAATCTTACCCTTAATGAGTAGGGGCCTTGTTTGGTTGCCTTCTTTTCAAATCCTTGAATTTAAGTAGTAGCCATTTGCACACATGGCCTCTTTTCTTCCTTCTTCTCACCTTGATAGACCTTCTACACATTTTAAGTCTTTCTTTAGTGACTCTCAAACTCCTCTAATGCTTCCTTGTTCATGAACATTACTTGTAGGTCTTGGAGATCTTTTGTCTGACTCTTTGTGAATGGTCTTGAGGGTACATGCCACTCAAGTTGGTATCATCTCTACTTTGCATGTTATCATTCTCCCTTTCTTGAAAAGGATTCGTCCTCGAATACTATGATTCATCTACAATACAAGGAGATAAATCAATAACATTGAAAACATTATAAATATTATACTCACTTGCAAGTCAATTATGTAGGCATTTTCATTAATTCTCTTGATTACTTTGAAACATCCCTCTCCTTTTGGGCTTAGCTTTTCTTTTCGAACATGTGGAAACCTCTCTAACCATACCCAACTATTTGGGTTGAAGAGCACTTCCTTTCTCCCCCAAATCTTTCGAATAGCTACCTTAGAATTATTCTTTTTAATGGCCTCTTTAACGTTGACATGAATGCTCATCATCTCCTTTTCCCTTTGTTTGGCATCTAGGCTCAAAACAGCATTACTAGATAATGGAGTTATGGTTAGTAGAAACAAAGGTTTAAAGCCATAACATGCCTCGAATGGCGACATTCCAATAGAGAAGTGGAAAGACCGATTGTATTCAAATTCAATCAAGGTAAACGGTCTTCCCAAGTAGTTGGGGTTCTACTAATCATGCATCGATGCATGCTTACAAGAGTTCCATTGACTACTTCGATTTTTCCATCCATTTGAGGGTGGCAAGAAGTAGAGAACATAAGTTTGCTACCAAGTGTACCCCATAGACTCTTCCAAAAGTGACTAAGAAATTTGTAATCCCTATCACTAACAATGGTTTGAGGGACTCCATGCAATTTAAGAACATTAATGACAAATAAAGATGCTACATGAGGTGCATCAACATATTTATAGGATGGAATTAAATGAGTCATTTTAGAAAATCTATCCACTACCATAAATATGCTATCATATCCTATTTTAGTCCTAGAAAGACCTAACATAAAATCCACAGAGATATCCATCCATGGTCCACTAGGAGTAGGGAGAGGGGTATACTTACCTTGGGGTCAAGGTTTGCATTTGGCATGCTTAAATTCGAGACATTATTGACAAATTTGCTCCATGTCATGCTTCATCTTAGGCAAAAAAAAAATGATCCTTTAGAATGTCAAGTGCTTTGGATACCCCAAAGTGTCCTATCAAACCACTACTATGAGTCTCCTTGACAAGTAGATCTCTCCATGAGCTCATAGGAATACAATCTCGTCCATCCCTGAACAAAAAACCATCAACCAATTGAAACCTATCAACCCACTTACCTTGGGTAAGATTATCAAACGTATCATTGAAGTCGGGATCCGTGTGATAGAATTCTTTTAAGCTTTCAAATTCCATCATTCTAGAAGCCAAGGTAGTCACCAACATAAACCTTCTTGATAGAGCATCCACTACCATACTTTCCTTGCCTTGCTTGTCATAGTCCTACAAAAGAGAAGAAATAATACTAGATAAAGTGCTAGTATTTTGGATAGCATGCAATAAAAGATGGGTGTTGACACGACATACTAGAAAGTGTTCTTCATCCAAGTCCCTTAAACATTTGCATGAATTTGATGTCATGCACATATTATCCTTATTTTAGCCAAGGAACCTCCTTCTCCTAGAACAACAATGGAACTTCCACCATCAATGATTAAGGAACATACTTTATCTTGAATTTTGCGCCTAGCATGAAATAGGTTCTCCCTTTGATCAAGTTCTTCTTTGGAAAGGGCTCCTTTAATTCTTCGCACAACACATGAAAGATTGTAATTCACCTTCAAGTCTTCATCATTACGAAGAAAATATTTTCCTTTCTCCATGAAGCAAGCAAAATTTACCCCCTCATCCAACATTTCTTCTTCATTTCCCATCCTATCTCCTCTATATCCTATTATTTCTCGTCTATTCCCCCCTCTTGGTCCTCTATACTAATAATCTCAGCCTCCCATGCCATGATCCCCCCCAAGTCTTGATGTTGAACTCCTTCCCTTTGTACTCCATAAGTATCCGTATCCCCATGCTCCCAAAACTCATCATTGTTGAGATCTCTATGCATTTCATCATAGAGGGGATTGTGGTATTGGTAGGCTTGGTAGGGAATTTGTGGTAAATTTGGTGGAGGTGATGTAGCTTGTCTTGGATGGTTTAGAATGTAATTCATTTGGAAAGTAGGGTTTTGATAGCTTCGGGTTTGACTTTGTGGAGGAAAACATATATTATGGGCTTATCCTGGGGTAATGGTGGTGGAATGCATCGATTTCCTCCTTATCTCTTCAGTTTCAGGTTGAATTGTTTTTCCTCGATTTACATTCTCCATCTGCACCAACCTTTCCTCCAAACCTCCCATCCTTCCATTCATTTCCGCTATTTGTTTGGAAAAATAAGCAAGAGTTTCCATCATGTTCTTTGAACCTTCCCCAATAGAACTTGTATTTGACCTGACATCTACAATACTCAAGAAACAAGATTAGTAGCAAAAGCCTCACGTCACTCGTATCTAACTCTCAATGCACCTTTTATAGCGTCGTCTCAAAATTGATAGTGAACTAGCTCCACAATCAATTCAAGGTCACCTATTCTTTGTGGTGGAGTGGATTCATATGACTCTTGAAAGAAGAAAGACAGAAACAGAGCTTAGGAACATGAATAAAAGAAGAAAAACTAGAAGAAAGAGGCACAAGAAATATCGAACTCAAAAAAAAAACTAAGTAACAAAAGTAGAAGAAAGTATTTGTTGTTATCTAATTTGGAGAATCAAAGAGATGATTTAATATTTAGAAATTAGTTAACAAGTAACTAAACATGTTAATTAGTTGTTAAATAGTTGAGGAATGAAAGCAAAATGAGTGACAAAGAAAAAGAATTGAATTTAGACACTTAGAAAATTTTTCAAGGTCTTACGGTGTTCATGACTTGAAAGGGTTTGATTTGATGATTAAAACTAGTTAACAAGTAATTAAATATGTTAATTACTTGCTAAATAGTTGGTGAATTTTAAAAAAAGAATCAAGTCATTAGGATACTTGGAAAAATTTTTATGCTCAAAAAACCTCCCATACTTAGAAAAATTTAGGGGTGTAAAACCCTGTAGAAAAGTCTCTGAATTTGGGTTCCACATGCCACATGGCTTGCCTAGAGTAGGCTGAACGCTGATTGTACTGCTGGGCACCGATGTGGTGTTGACTGATGCTTATTTGGCGCTTAGTTGGAACTGACGTGGAAAATAAATATTTTTTGATTTTCTTTATGATTTATTTTAAAAAAAATTATGTTTTTTTTTAAAATTTTTTTTCTTCAAATTTCCACTAAGGGTCAACCAACACCTTGACCAACTTTGAATTGACAAAAAAAGGATCAAATATACCTTTTTGGTCTTCTTTTTTTTTCTAGAACACTTGAATATCTTCAAGAACATTTAGAACACCAAGAACACACACTAAATCCCAACACCTTAAAATCGACAGGAATTGGCTCAAATTATAGGATTAGCTTCCCCTTGATGTAGAGAACAAACCCAATGATCCCACTTTCAAATTTTAAAAAGTTTGAATGCTCAAAACCTTTTAATGGCAACTTCACTTCCACAACTCCATATTGAATGAAATTAAATGAACAATTTTTGGGCTATTTTTTTGGAATTTTGAACTTTTGTGTGGCTCAAAATTCCAGGACCTAGATTTGTAAAAATAAATTTAAACCAAAGCTCTTGATATCAAATTATAATGATCAAAAAAGAAAGAAAGGGAAAAGGGAACAAAGATAGAAGGATATGTGGATTAAATTCAAACTATTGAAATTATGGACTACAAGGGACTACAACCCTCACCTCCCAAATTGTTTCAACAATTCAAACAAAACTCTAGCAAGAAAATTATAGGAAACTAAGAACCACAAATGGGTAACCTTCGATTAATCAAGCAAACAAGTCAACTAAAAATTATAAGAGTTCACGATTAATCAAGCAAATAAGTGAACTAAAAATTATAAGAGTTCACCCTAATAACTCACTAATTACTCACTAAGAAAATACTATAATTTGAGAATTCAATTTTGAACATAGTCTCCCTCTTCCAAATGATAAAATAAGGCTATTTATACTAAGTAAATAAAAGAAGATATTTTTTTTTACAATTTTACCCTTAATGAGCAAGGGCCTAGTTTGGTTGCCTTCTTTTCAAATCCTTGAATTCAAGTAGTAGCCATTTGCCCACATGACCTCTTTTCTTCCTTCTTCTTACCTTGATAGACCTCCCGCACATTGTAATTCTTTCTTCATTGACCCTCAAGCTCCTCTGATGCTTCCTTGTTCATGAATATTGCTTGTAGGTCTTGGAGTTCTTTTGCTTGACTCCTTGTGAATGGTCTTGAAGGGTACATACCACTCATGTTGGGGCCATCTCTAGTTTGCATGCTAACAGTTAGCCTTGATTTTTGGAAGAAATATAGAAGTTGCTGATTAATGATGCAATACGAGACCCTTTATGGGTCGTGAAGTGGTTTCATGGACAAATGCAGTGAGAGGTTAATTTTCTAACTTGATTCTATGGACATGCAAATGGGTTATGGAATGATTTACAAGTCGTAGAACATGGTTTGTGTCATGAGAATCAGAGATTGGGACTTTTTAAAGATTCATCAGACGAAATCCTCTAATGTCGCTCAAATAGTACCTCTCACTTTGGGATAATGCGATCGTCAACAGTAAAAAACCTAACTGAGGTTAGGGTCAAATCCTAAGGGAATATGAGGCTTTTCCACTTTGATTCATCAACAATCAATTCAAATATCAAACAACTCAATTCTAAGGGAAAGGGGGGTTTGCAATAACCAATAGAAAATTAAAGTAAACTACTCATATGGAGAGACAATCAAATTGTAGAGAAATTTGGGAAATTGTGTTCCCCATGATTCACTAACTTAAATATCCTGGATGACAGAACCTCAATCAGGACGTTACATGCAAGACGGTAACTTAGTTCTTTTCAACCCTTGGGCAAAGGTGAAGGCCAAATTTCATTGTGGCACTTGGCTGGCTACCATAGTGTGCCAAACTAACAGTTACCCAATCTCCCAATCAACCCCTCCTCAACCAGGTTTGGTTGATTAGACGAGAAGAAATCTATCGAATTCTGTCACCCATTTCCTTTTTCTATTCATCACTACCTTGATCGGGATCATGACAATAGGCGGGATTTAATGTTCGCCAACATCAAACAACAAGAAAATGAAGGAAAATGAATAATACATGCAAAGACCCAACTCAAAAAGTGCAAATAATTCAAGATTTCTAAGTTAGCTACTCATGGTTCCCACAACCCCACATTGTGGGGTTTAGCCACTCATGGCTTGGGAAAACAAATCAACAATTAGTAAAGAAGACATGGTAGATTTCTTACCGAAGAGAAATGGAGAACAATAAAACCACCTTTGAAATCAGAATCGTAAGCTTGAGTGATGAATTTTTCCCCCAAGTGAATCTAATCCCAATTTGAGTCTCCAAAGATAAACCCTAAAATAGTACTCTAAAAACTCTCTAAAAATCTGTGTACAATCTCAACAATTGAATGAAACCCTGAAATATACTATTTATAGTATTTACAAAAAGGTCCTTAATATAATTAGAAAATCTGGTCGGCGTCTACTACGGCTCACAGTTACGACTCCTAGGGCCTTAGAGTCGTAGTTGGGCTTTCATTGTCAGCACTTGATATTTTGAACTTCACTACTATAATACACCTCTATGACTCGTAGTCTGATCTATGACTCATAGTGTCTTCTCATAGTCCACTCTTGCATTTCTTGGTCTAATTTTGATCAACGTTGTTTTTTGCTATGAGGCCATCCTCTACGAGTCGTAGAAGGTACTATGATTCATACCTTGAGCTTATATGGATGAACATCAAATTAGCAAATTTTGTTTTTCAACAATGTTAATTGATATGAGACTATCTCTAAAACTCGTAGCTTGGGCTATGATTCATAGTGGGCTCCGTACATCCTAAAAAAATAGCAAAGTCTGCAACTTTCCTTTAAATCTAGCTAACCTATATTTTCTGCAAAAACAAATACAAAACATATAAAAACTATAAAAAGTCGCATTGCGAACACATGAAATCCCAGGTTTTAGGCATCAAATGTACTATATTTTGACAGCACATCAACACCCTCAACTTAGAATTGTTGCTTGTCCTCAAGCGACGACTCAATCTTGATAGATAATAAAGCAATATATAGAAATCAACCCGATGGCATATAACATACTCAAATTCAACTCAAGAAACCTATAACAGCTTCAGATCATGTAGCTAATAAACAAACCACAACATATTGATACATTTGACAATCCAACTATGATATGTTAAGGAGAATCAACAATTTGCACTCACCGAACAAATAAAATGTCAACCATGCAATGCAAATACCCTCATAAAAAAGAAGTCCCTTTTCATATTGAATATGCTTTCAGAAGTTGACCAACAGTGTCACGACCCAAGCCTGGGGCCTAGATAAGACACGACGCATGCAAATCCGAAGGGACCCCAAGCAAGCCTCTTAACATATCATTACACATCAAAACACAACAAGAGATAGTAAATTGAGACAAGCGGGGCTAAGAGAACTCTTTTATATCAAAGACATCAAGAACAAGAGAGTCAAGGCTCATAGACTAGATGCATAACATATCCAACAACACCTCTACTACTTATATAAGAGCGAGGGCCACGAAAAGCAACAAGGATTACCCTCATATTCAAAACATAAAATAAAAGAAAGATGGTCTTAGTACATAGCAAGAGATTACAAGAAACATCCTCAGAATAGAGGACTCACCAACAAGCTTGAGAGAGAATCATACTAGCCACGTGGAGGAGGAGGATAATCAAGCGGTGCTCCGGTTCCTACATGGTGACATCATATAGGGATAGAGTATGTATTAGTACGTTTGAATGTAATAAATATGTAGGTTGCAATGTAACAAGTGATAAGCACCACCAACAAAATGCATAACATAGGTAGTGAATAAGCTTATAATAATATGACATGTATGAATGATGTTTGAAGTAAAATCATGCTTATATAGATCATAATACAAGTGTAAGGAGTGACCATTGTTAGTGAAATTCAAGGCCTACCACCTCCTTGGAGAGGCATATGAGGTACAAACCCCTTCATGAGGTTGATGGAGTACAAAGCCACCAACAAGGTTGATGGGTACAAACCCCTAATATAGTTGATGGACACAAACCCCCAACATGGTTGATGGGTACAAACCCCGAACATGGTTGCACAGGCCTGCCACCTCCCGAGCTAGGCGATCAAGGTACAAACCCCTCAGCAAGGTTACCTGGGACTACAACCTCCCGAGTGAGGCTTGGTCATCCCCAACATGATAGAGATAATGTATATACACTCCTCCCATCATCATCATCATATACATTCCTTTCAATATCATCATATACATACATTCCGTTCATCATCATAAAGTCATTCAACTCATAAGACATGCATTGGACCTTCAATTCCTCAAGAAATCATAATTCGGATATTTTGTCAAACACTTGACAGGTGTATAGTGCTAGTGTAAAACCATGCAAATCAAGTATGAAATCATTCTAAAAAATTCAATGTAAAACCATCCATAGCTACTTGGTAACACCCTCAAGAAATATACATCAAAACCTTCATCATATCTTGCAATAGATTTTGGTTTCATAGCTCAAAGCAAGCTAAAACAGTCACAATTTCATAAACCCCAACATAGTGTGCAGTGAAATTCATAACAAATAAGACCCACGAATAAATCAACTTTAAATCATGAAATTTTGAGTAAAAGAGAGCTTGTGTATCATGGTGAAAGGAACCCATGAAAGAAACCCACATACTTTAGCTTGGGAGAATGGCTTGATGAAATTTCACTCAACCTCTCCTCGGCTCACTCGCTGCCTTAGCCTTAAGTCTGAACCTTCACTCCGGAAGTTCCTTCGTTTTGTTTCGATTGGAGATGGAGACTTGAAGCTTGATTGAGAGCCTTAGAATCCGAATGAGTTTGAGACTTGAATTTAGGAGATGAAATATTTCTAAGTGTTTGGGAGTGTGTTTGGAAATATCTTGAATTATGTGAAGGTCAAATAAAGCTAAGTATATGCATTTTCATGCATTGAGACACTTAGGCCCAAGACCCAAAAGCCTTGGACCAAGATAGAAAACTGGCCTAAAAGTACACAGAAGCGCGCCTTGGCACGTCGTGGCAGGGGTGCAGATCGTCTCTGGAAATTGCAAAAATGCGATTTCCAAATTTTGCTACGGTTGCTGTTAAATCGGGATCAGACCCATTCCCCAATCAATTTGCCCCCTTAAACAAAAATATGAAGTCGAAGTTTTGATATCATGCATAGATTTTGAGATATATGTAAATTATGATTCGAGGCACTTTCGAGGCACATTTTTGGGCCCTTTTTGGGGTCGTTTCAATATCTCTCCTTTGGGAACATTCGTCCCCCAATGTCAAAGAAATGTACATGAGAGACACAAACATGACCATTTTAGCCCAAAAAGAGATGCAACAATGTACTTAAACATCATTTCAACAATGTAAGTGTGAAATCATCATAAACTTGTCAATTTAAACATGAATGCATGCAATGACATAAGGGTTGAAACATAAGACTTGAGATCATATATAGGACTTAGACCAATACCTTAAGCTTGAGTGGAGTGGAATAGGTAAGGATATCACTTTTGCATGTCCGCTTCGGCCTCCCAGGTAGCACTTTCAACTTGTTGATTCCTCCAAAGGACCTTAACAAAAGCCATATCCCTGTTCCTCAACCTCTTCACTTGTCTATCCAAAATCTAAACCGAAACCTCTTCATAGGTCAAATTGTCTTCAACAACACCCACAACATCAAGAGGCATAATAGAATTAGGGTAACCCACACACTTCCTCAACATAGACAAATGAAAGACCAGATGAACCAACTCCAATTCAGCAGGCAAATCTAACTCGTAGGCAACCTTACCAATCCTTCTCATCACTATATAAGGACCCTATATCTAGGGATTAACTTTCCCCTCTTGCCAAAATGGACCACACCCTTCATCGATGACACAGTCAAGTAGATCCAATACAAACCTTGAATTCAAGATCCTTTCTCCTCATGTCGGCATAGGACTTTTGGCGACTTTGGGCCATCTTCAACCTTTCTTTAATCATCTTAAGCTTCTCGAGAGTCTACAAAACCAGATCTGGTTCCAACAAAGCCACCTCTCAAACCTCAAACCACCAACAAGTTATCTATATTGCCTACTATAGAGAGCCTCAAAAGGAGCCATTCCAATGCTAGAATGATAGCTATTTCTATATGCAAACTCAATCAATGGAAGATGATCATCCCAACTACCCTTGAACTCCAACGCACAAGTCCTTAGCAAGTCCTCAAGTGTTTGATTCCTTTTTGCTTGTCCATCCGTTTGAGGGTGAAAGGCCATATTAAGCTTAACTCTTGTACCAATACCCCTTTGAAAGGACCTCCAAAAGTGTGAAGCAAATTGAGCCCCTGGATCCGATATGATGGACAAAGGAACCCATGCAACCTTACCAAGTCATAAATGTATAACCTAGGATAATCTTCAGCCCCATATGTGGTCCTAACCGGTAGAAAGTGAGATGATTTTTTCATCCTATCAACCACAACCCAAACAAAATCAAAACCATTTCTAGTATTGGGCAACCCAACCACAAAATCCATATTAATCACCTCTCAATTCCAAGTAGGAATCTCTATGTCTTGGGTTAGGCCACCTGACCTTTGATGTTCGGCTTTGACTTGTTTGCAACTATGGCAACCAGATAGAAATCTGGTAATGTCCCTCTTCATGCCTCCCCGCCGATACACATCCCTTAAATCTCTATGCATGTTTGTCGAACCGGGGTGGATAGAATAAGAAGAATTATGGGCCTCATCAATGATTTTCTCCCTCAAACCATCAACACAAGGTACTCACAACCTACCTTGGTACCTAAGGGCACCATCTCCCCAATGAGAAAAAACCTCCACCTTGCCTTCTTGCACTAAGGCCTTCAACTCTAACAAGGAGAGATCAAGGTCTTGCTTTGCTATCACCTAATCAATCATGGAAGACTTAGAACCATCAACAACAACAACAATACTATTACCTATCTCTTCCAACCTAACCCCCAACCTAGACAACCGATGCACCTCCACAGCTACCTCTTTATCTCCACCATCAACATGAGCTAGGCTACTCATCGACACCGTACTCAAGGCATTTGCCAAAACATTAACCTTACTAGGATGGTAATGCGCACTCATATCATAGTCCTTAGGAAGTTCTAACTATCTCCTTTGTCTCAAGTTGAGATCCTTTTGATTGAAGAAATACTGGAGGATTTTATGATTGGTGAACACATCAACATGCACCCCTTACAAGTATTGACTCCAAATCATTAATGCAAACACAATGGCGGCTAACTCAAGATCATGGGTAGGATAGTTCTTTCCATGCACTTTGAGTTTTCTAGAAGCATAGTCTATGGCCTTACTAGTTTGCATCAACACACAACCCTAACCAACCCGGGAAGAATCACAATACAGGACAAATCCTTCTAACTCTTCTAATAGTGACAATATATGAGCGGATACAAGCTTATGTTTTAATATTTCGAAACTCCTCTCACATTCATCAGACCAGATGAATTTGACTTTCTTTTGAGTCAATTTTTTCATAGGGGAAGCAATAGAAGAGAACCCATTCACAAACCTCCGATAGTAACCTGCTAAGACCAAGAAACTCCTATTATCCGACAGGGTCAATGGTCGAGGCCGATTCCTAATCACATTCGTCTTCTTAGGATCCACCTTAATACTATCCACCAAAACCACATGTCCTAGGAAGGCAACGTCCTTCAACCAAAACTCACATTTTTCATACTTAGCATATAACTTCTCTTTCCGCAATCTTTGCAACACAACCCTCAAATCAGCCCTATGCTCCTCCTTACTATGAGAATATATCAAAATATACTCAATGAATACCACAAAAAATGAATCAAGGTAGAAAGACTAAATACCCTATTCATTAGATCCATGAAGATGGCTAGTGCATTGGCCAACCCAAATGACACCACAACA
The DNA here is from genome assembly GCA_011800125.2 of Solanum clarkiae. Taxonomy (NCBI): domain Eukaryota; kingdom Viridiplantae; phylum Streptophyta; class Magnoliopsida; order Solanales; family Solanaceae; genus Solanum; species Solanum clarkiae. The sequence goes on along the minus strand of JAABOM020063579.1, from coordinate 15,032 downwards.
AACTCAAAATGACCAGATGTAGTCTGGAAGGCCGTCTTAGGAATGTCATACTCCCTCACCTTCAATTGATGGTACCCAGACCGAAGACCAATCTTAGAGAAGTGGCTAGCCCCTTACAGTTGGTCAAACAAAGAATCAATCCTTGGAAGTGTATACCTATTCTTGATGGTGACCTTATTAAGTTGCTGGTAGTCAATGCACATTCTAATAGACCCATCCTTCTTCTTCACAAGCAACATCGGTATTGGCTAGGTTTAATGAAACCCTTCTCCAACAAGTCCCTCAATTGTTCCTTTAGCTCCTTTAACTCTGCTGGAGCCATACGGTAAAGGGGAATAAAAAAGGGTTAAGTATCGGGGGGAGATCTATACCAAAATCTATTTCCCTTTCGGGAGGAACAATGGGAAGGTCATTTGGAAAGACATCAAGGAAATCATTTACAATGGGAATCGACTCTATAGGAAGAACTTTAGACTCCACATCCATAATACTCACAAGATGGGAAAAACACCCCTTTGAGATCAACTTATGGGATTTTATGCAAGAGATGAATCTATCCTTGACCACCATATTATGACTGTCCCACTCAAGGACGGATTCATTTGGGAATTGAAATTTGACCCTACGGGTTCTACAATCAATAGAAGCATAGTACGCATGCAACCAATCCATCCCAAGAATGACATCAAAATTAACCATCTCCAATTCAACAAGATGACAAGGCAATATTTTATGTAATATACAAATGGGACAATTTCTATAGGCCTTTCTAGCCGCAATAGATGCACCTATATGAGTAGACACCTCATATAACTCATGAAACAATTCTAGCTCAACATGAAACATTTTAGAAACAAAAGAGGTAACAAAAGAAAGAGTGGCACCCAGATCAATCAAAGCATACACATTAAAATCAAAGACTTTGAACATACCAGTAATGACGTCGGACACCTCATCAAGCCCTTGCCTCCCATGCAAAGCATAAATCCAATTGCGCCTAGGAGCAGCATCTTATCGGTCACCTCTCCCCAATACGACCACATTACCACTTGTCGACGAACCTCCTTGTCATTGTTGCGATTTCGAGGACTATACATCACCTTATGCCCAACTTCCCTACAACCTTTACATGCATTAGTATCCCTCAAACACGAGCCACTGTGACCCCTACCACATTTTTGATATCCACCATTAGGAACCACACTCCTAGCACCTTGAGCCCTGGGAATATCATTAGCAACCTTCTTAATAAACGCATGAGAAGACCCTTGGCCTTGATGGAACCAGCTACCCTTTTGGAACTTACCATCAAAATTGCCCCTCTTGGCCTCATGACTCCTCCTCTTCCTCAACTTCTCCTCTTCCATTTGCTCGGCATAGGTCATCAAACAGTAGAAGTCCATGTCACTAATCAAGATGGCGGACCGGCATTCCACACTCACTAAGTTGGAATAACCCATCACAAATTTGTTCATCCTAGACCTTGAGTCAACCACCAACTCAGAAACATACTTAGAGAGTTGAGTAAACTTCAGATCATACTCCTCACACTCATAGGCCCTTGTCTCAAATGCATAAATTCCACAAATTTAGTTCCCTAAGCTTAAGAGGGAAGAACTGAATAAGGAGAGCCACCTTGAACTCTTCCCAAAGCACCACATAGTTGGCTCTCTTCTCTTCCTTCCATTGTGTGAACCATATTTATGCAATCCCCTTGAGTTGGTAAGCCACCAACTCTGCCTTTTCCTCTGATCTAACTCTCACGATATCTAATACCTTGTAGAGCTCATCAATGAACTCTTGAGGTTCCTCATTTACCTTTGACCCATAAAATTCTTGGGGTTCATCCTCATGAAATCTCTCATCGGAGAAGCCAGTGTAAGAGCATGCAGGGCTTGGGCCCCTTTGTTGCCTTAGTTAGCCATAACTTGTGCAAAAAAACTTAGAGCATCCCAAAGCTCCCCATTAGCCGGTTGCTCCTCGGGTGTGCGAGCTCTTCTTCCCCTTATGTTAGGCATGATATAGCATAGCAAAGAACAAACGTTACGGGTAATAATGTTACTTCAACTCTATAGCACGACTCAGAACATGAAGAAGTGAAACATTTCCTAAAATGTCTCATAGCCTCCTACTCATAGTTTTGGTGCACAACACAACCATAAATATGACTTTAATCAATGTGGTGTATTGGACTCCGAGGATCTAACAACCTAGTGCTCTGATAAAAAGTTTGTCATGATCCAAGCCTCGGTCCTAGACGTGACACGATGCATAGTAATTCGAAGGGACCCCAACCAAGCCTCTTAACATATCATTACATATCCTTGGTTGCGGAAGAATAAAACACAACAAGAGATAGTAAATTAGACAACTGGGGCTATGAGAACACTTTTATATGATAGAAATTGAGAACAAGAAAGCCAGGGTTCATAGCATAGATACATAATATGTCCAACAACAGCTCTACTACATAGATAAGAGCGGGGGCCATGAGAAGCAACCGGGCTCACCCTCATTGTTAATACATAAGATAAAAGAAATATAGTAAATAGCAAAAGATCATAAGCAACTTCCTCAGAATAGAGTACTCACTAACAAGCTTGAGAGACAATCGTACTAGCCACGTGGAGGAGGAGGATGATCAAGAGGTGTTCCGGCTCATACATGGTGACATCATGTAGGTATAGAGTATGCGTTATTACGTTTGAATGTACTAGGTATATAGGATGCAATGCAAAAAATGATAAGCACCGTAAACAAAATGCATAGCATAGGCAATGAATAAGCTTATAGTAATATGGCATGTATGAATGATGCTTGAAATAAAATTATGCTCATATAGATCATGATACAAGTGTAAGGAGTGACCATTCTTAGTGCAATCCAAGGCCTACCACCTCCTTGGAGATGCACATGAGGTATAAACCCCTTCGTGAGGTTGATTGAGTAGAAACCCCCCAAAAAGGTTGATGGGTACAAACCCCAACATGGTTGATGAGTGCAAACCCCAACATGGTTTCACAGGCCTTCCACCTCCTGAGCGAGGTGATCGAGGTACGAACCCCTGAACAAGGTTACCCGGGCCTACATTCTCTCGAGTACCGCTTGGTCATCCGTAACATGATAGGGATAATATACATACTCTCCTCCCATCATCATCATATACATACATTCCTTTCCTCATCATTATACACATACATTCCTTTCATTATTATAAAGTCATTCAACTCATAAGACATGCATTGGACCTTTAATTCCTCAAGAAATCATAATCCGGATGTATAGTACTTGTGTAAAGCCGTGCAAAAAGTAAAATCATGCTAAAAAATTCAATGTAAAACCATCAATAGATACTTGGTATCACCCTGAAGCAATATACAACAAAACCCTTCATGAAATCTCTCAATTGATCTTGGTTTCATAGCTCAAAACATGCTAAAACAGTCACGATTTTATAATCCCAATATAGTATGCAATGAAATTCATAATAGATAAGACCCATGAATAAATCAACTTTAGATCATGCAATTTTGAGTAAAAGAGAGCTTTGGTATGATGGGTGAAAGAAACTTACGAAAGAAATACACATACCTTTTGACACGTCCCCGCCAAATTCTGCCCCAAAACAGTGCAGAAACGTGTCCGCCAAGCCCCGAAAGACTCCGGAAGGGTCCAGAACCGTTGGAATAGTGTTCTGGCCATTGGAATAGTGTTTTGGATATTGGAATAGTATCCTAGCCACTGGAACAGTATTCTAGCCGTTTAGGGAAGGCTTGCAGCCGTTGGGAGGGACTTAGGGTGTAAATATTAATTACACATTGGCCTTTAGGGAATTGTATATATAGGAGGGCCATTTTCATTTGTTAGGCATCAAGAAAAGCAAGAAAAACATAGAGAGCATCAAGCAAAGCATTGTATAACTTTCATATTCTCTAATGAAGAGTTCTTTCTTTATTCCTCCAAATATTCATGTTCCTTCATGGTCTTTTGCTTTGGCTTTCAAAGTTCCACTAAGCATTAGAGTCAGGCTGGCTAGCGACTTGAGCGACAAAAGTTTTCTAGGCCGTACGGTTCATTGGAATTACGACCAAGTCCATGACAGTTAGTATCAGAGCCAAGGTTCGAAGAAGGAATGGAAGGCGGAAGCAAAATCGCCCAAGTTGGCAAGGAGAAATCTAGGGTCCGAAGGTCTCGATCCCAGAAGGCCATGGGAGACATGGAGACACGGCTAGCCAAGCTAGAGTAAGATATGGTCGATGGGCAGGAGAAGTTCGAGCAGGCCGACCAGTACTTCAAATAGGTCGAACAAGGCCTAAATAGATTATCGGGAGGAAATGTAATCCACCATGAACCAAAGTCCTGGCCCAATGTCTCGACAGTGTGAAGGTCATGGAAGAGACACATAGGGAAGAAATTTCTTCAATGCGGGAAGAGCTAGGGAGTCTTTTGTGCAAGCTAGAAAGCACCAAGGAGGAGCTTAGCCTGTGCAAAAGGGTTGTTTCCCAGGGACACCTAGCACTTCCGAAGTAAGGACTACCCCTTCCAAGTTGGATGTTCCATGACCCAAATCTTTCAAAGGGTCAAGGAATGTGAAGGAGCTAGATAACTTTATTTGGAGCATGGAGCAATACTTTAGGCCACTCGCCATGACCGATAAAGCCCTAAAGGTGGATATGGCCAGTCTCTACCTTGAAGATACCAAGATGGTACGGTGGGGAAGGAGACGAGGCGACATAGAGAAAGGCATTTGCTCCATCGGCACATGGGCAAAATTCAGGGCAGAACTCAAGAAGAAGTTCTACCCCAGTAATGTGGAAAAAGAGGCATGTGGGAAGCTGAGGCGACTGCAGCATAAGGGAAGCATTCAGGACTACGTAAAGCAGTTCACTGAGGTACTTCTTGAGATCTCGTACTATCTTTACAAGGAAGCTTTCTTTGCCTTCATGGATGGGTTGCAACAGTAGGCAAAGCTTGAGATTCAAAGACGAGCAGCACAAGACTTGACCACTACTATCTCTATTGTCGAGTACCTTATCGAGCTTAGGAAAGTGGAGAAACCTAAACCCAAGGACAATGGCGGTAAGGAAAAGAGTGGAAGAGACCCACATCAAGGCAAGGAGGCAACGGAGAAGGCAAAGGAACCCAAGGAGCACAAAAGACCATCGATTCGCTGCTTCTTTTGTGAGGGACTACACAAGGCAAGAAAATTCCCCAAAAAGAGCAAACTCTCAGCCTTGATCGAGCAACATGAGCAAGAGGAGGCCAAGATAGGGGCCCTACGACTCCTCAGTTCAATCAAGGCAAAGGTAGAGGTGAGTAAGAATGAGACGAAGGGGAGGCTGTTTGCAGAAGCCAAGATCGGAGGGCACACCGTGAAGGAACTAGTTGACGCGGGAGCTGACAACAATTTCCTTACCCTTCAGGAGGCCAAGAAGATGGGCATTTGTTATGAAAAAAGCCGTGGTTGGCTTAAGGGAGTCAACTCTGCCCCAACTAAAACTTTTGGAGTTTCTCACAATGTAAAGGTCCGCTTAGGAAATTGGACCGGCCACATCAACTTCTCTGTGTTAACCGTGGATGATTATCCACTTGTCTTGGGTATTGAGTTCATGGACCAAGACAAGGCCGTCCCAGTTCCCTTCGCGAACTCACTGTGTATCTTGGAGAAAGGAAACACTCATTTAGTCCCACTAGAGCGGGACACCAGACTCCAAGAGAAACAGATTTCAGCCATGCAGCTTGCCAAAGGGGTGAAGAAGGAGGAGCTAACCTACCTTGTTGCCTTGAAGGAAGAAGCCATCGTTCCTCCAGCCGAAGAGCTGCCAAAGGATTTGGGCACGTCTTGGAGGAGTTTAGGGACGTGATGCCACCTGAGCTACCAAAGAGGTTGCCACCAAAGAGGGAGGTGGACCACAAGATAGAGCTGGTACCTAGTACCACTCCTCCTGTGGCAGTGCCATACTGTATGGCACCTCCGGAGCTCGAAGAATTATTGAGGAAACTGAAGGAATTGATGGACATAGGGTACATTTGTCCATCAAAAACTCCCTATGGAGCGCAGGTACTATTCCAGAGGAAGCTTGACATATCACTCCGGTTGTGCATCAATTACCGAGAACTCAATAAGATCACAGAGAAGAACAAGTACCCGATCCCACTCATTGCCGATCTTTTTGATCAACTTGGGCAAGCATGACAGTTCAACAAGTTGGATATGCAGTCAGGGTAAGTCAGGGTACTACCAGGTCAGGATTGCCGAGGGAGACCAATGCGCCAGCGATGTTTTGCACCCTCATAAACTATGTCCTACAGCCGTTCTTGTAGAAGTTCATGGTGGTGTACTTGGACGACATTGTCATCTATAGCAACACTCTAGAGGATCATGTAAATCATTTAAGACAAGTCTTCCAAGTACTTTGGGAGAACGAGCTATTTCTCAAGAAGGAGAAGTTTGCATTTGCCCAACAAGAAGTATCCTTCTTGGGACACATTGTCGAAGAGAGAAATTTCAGGGATGGATGAGTCCAAGGTCCGTTCCATACAAGAATGGGAGCCACCAAAGAAGGTGCCAAAACTTCGATCCTTCCTTGGATTGGCTAAGTAATATCGAAAGTTCATCAAAGGCTATTATTCTATAGCCACTACCCTTACCGACCTGTTAAAGAAGAACCAGACCTGGGATTGGGACGGGAAGTGCCAGGCAACGTTCGAGGCACTGAAGGAAGCTGTGATCAAGAAGCCAGTGTTGGTCCTGCTCGATCACACTAAACCTTACGAGGTGCAGACGGATGCCTCAAACTTTGCCCTGGGAGATGTCCTTATGAAAGAAGGGCATCAAGTGGCTTATCAGAGTCATAAGCTAAATGATGTGGAGAAGCATTACACAGTTCAAGAGAAGGAGATTACCGCTGTAGTGCATTGCCTGAGGACATGGAGACATTATCTGTTAGGCACAAAGTTCGTGGTGAATATAGATAATGTTGCAACAAGTTACTTCCTTAAGAAAAAGAAGCTGACTCCAAAATAAGTCTCGTGGCAGGCCTTCTTAGCAGAGTTCGACTTTTTTCATGATAGAGTATAACCTAGGAAAGTGGAACGTTATAATGGACGCCCTAAGAAGGAAGATCAAACTTGCCTCCATCACCAGTCCAAATGTCCCTACAATTAACCATATAAAGGAGGGGTTAGAGAAAGACCCATAAGCTAAGAATTTGTAGAGTCTGGCAAGTCAGGGAAGAGGTGCTAGTTCTGTCTTGAGGAGAAGTTGCTCCTCACGAAGGGAAACTGGTTATATGTGCCGAAATAGGGAGGATTAAGGAAGGAAATCATCAAGGAGTGCCATGACTCAAGGTGGGCAGTTCACCCTGGGGTACGAAGGACTATGGTACTCATTGAGCAAGCTTACTATTAGCCCAGATGAGGGATTACATTGAGCTCTATGTGAAGACTTGCTTTGTGTGCTAGCAAGGCAAGGTGGAACAAAGTCCTACAGTCGGTCTATTGGAGATATTTCCCATTGCGGAGAAGCCATGGGGAAGTATTTCCATGGACTTCGTCACATGCCTACCAAAATCCTAAGGGTGCAGCAACATCATGGTCATCGTGGACCAATTCAGCAAGTATGAAGTGTTCATACCGGTCTCAACCAAGTTAAATGCTGAGGATGCTGCCCTATTATTTTTCAAACATGTGGTGAAACATTGGGGCATCCCAAAGACCATAGTCAATGATCGGGACACCAATTTCACGGGTAGATCTGGATGGAACTCTTCAAAATATTGGGGTTTGAGCTCAATTTTTCCACAAGTTTTTACCCACATATGGATGGCCAGATGAAGAGGGTGAATGCCTTGCTGGAGCAATACCTGTGGCACTATGTCAGTGCCAACTAGAAGTATTGGGCCAAACTTCTAGATATTGCCCAGTTTTACTACAACTTGCAGAGGACCAAATCAACGGGGTCAAGCCCGTTCGAGCTAGCAATGGGGTAGTAGCTAATGATGCCATAGACTATGGACATTGGTTGTAAGGGTCCAACTCCTTCATCCTACAAGTTTGCCAAGGGATGGCATAAAAATTCAGACTTCACAAGGGCATAGTTAGAAAAGGCCACGTACAAAATGAAGAAGTGGGCCGATGCTACGAGGTGACACCTGGAGTTCGAGAAATGAGACTTAGTCATGGTAAAGGTCCTTCCCCATCGAAGTTGATGGTTTGTGAAAGTGCAAAAAGGGCTAGTTTGACGCTATGAGCGTCTGTTTCCTATGGAGAAACGCATTGGCAAACTAGTCTACCATCTGACCCTACCTTCGGACTTGGAAATGCATCTCATACTTCATGTGAGTCTGCTGAAGCCCTACCATCAGGATGAGGATAATGCAAGCCAAGGAGAGTCAAAGAGGGCACCTACAGCCATCACAATGATGCCGGAGTGAGAAGTAGAGGAAATTCTTACGCACCACGTCATTCCCAGATGGGGGACTCATCCCAGCGACATAGAGTACTTTATCAAGTGGAAGGGATCTCCCGACAGTGAGGCAAGCTGGGAACATGAGCTGACATTGTGGGACTTCCAGGACCTTATCCAAGCATACAAGAAGGACGCGCTGATGACGTCACCAGATAGTGTGGGGGAGAATGACACGTCCCGCCCAAATTTTCCCCAAAATAGCGAAGAAACGTGTCTGTAGCACCCCGAAAGACTCCGAAAGGCTCCAGAACTATTGAAATAGTGTTCTGGCCATTGGAACAATGTTCTGGCCATTAGAACAGTATCCTGGCCATTGGAACAGTGTTCAAACCATTAGGGGGAAGACTTGTAGCAGTTGGGAGGGACTTAGGGTGTAAATATTAATTATACATTGGCCTTTAGGGAGTTGTATATATAGGAAGGCCATTTTCATTTGTTAGGAATCAAAGAAAGCAAGAAAAACATAGGGAGCATCAAACAAAGCATTGTATAGCTTTCATATTCTCTAATAAAGAATTCTTTCTTTGTTCCTCCAGATATTTAAGTACCTTCATAGTCTTTTGCTCAACCTTTCAAAGTTCCACTAAGCATTACAGTCAGGCTGACTAGCAACTTGAGAGAAAAAATTTTGCTAGGCCGCATGGTTCGTTAGAATTATGACCAAGTCCGTGACACTTAACTTGGGAGTATGGCTTGATGAAGATTGGAGATGGAGACTTGAAACTTAAATAAGAGCCTTAGAATCTGGATAAGTTTGAGACTTGAATTTAGGAAGTGAAATATTTTTTATGTGTTTGGGAGTGTATTTGGAAATGTTTTTAATGATATGAGGGTTATATAAGGCTAAGTATAAGTATTTTCGTGCATAGGGACACTTAGTCCCAAGACTCAAAAGCCTTGGATCAAGATAGAAAATTGGCCACAAAAAATACAGCCAAAAAAAATACACAGAAAAGCGTGCCCTTGGCGCATCGCGCCAGGGGCGCAAATTGTCTCTGGAAATCGCATTTTTTCATTTTCCAAATTTTGATAGAGTTGCTCTTAAATCGGGTTTAGAACCAGTTCCCACTCAATTTGATACTCTGAAGAAGAATATGAAGTCAAATTTTTGATATCACGCATGAATTTTGGGATATATGAAAATTATGATTTCAGACACTTTCAAGGCACATTTTCGGGCATATTTTTAGGTTGTATCAAAGGGACTGTGACTCACTCTCACAAATAAGATTCATGCATGATGAACAATACCATTAGCTTGCCTATATACTCATAACTATGACTGTTGATTAATTGAATTAGGATCAGTTTAGGACTTTATAGGCTTGTAACGTATGCTCATTGGGCTTTGGTATGGCATTTGGGAGAGTTCGTGACTAAGGGCCAAACGTGAACCATGCTTTTCAACACTTTTACCTTACCAATTCAATCATTCTTAACTTATTCTCCCTTTTTCTTCATTTTCAAGCTTTTTTGGGTATTTTCTTTTCATTTTTCGGCTTGTTCCTTATTTTTTTTAAACTCATTTTGCTTATCCAACTTAATCTAAGGGATCTTTTCTGTTTTTGTCTTACCCCGTACATGACTTTCTACTCTTTCTTCTATTCCGAATTCACCACCTCATTTTCCTATAATACCATAACATAGGCCACCCTCAACTTAGCTTTTATCCTACTGTGAAGTACACAATATCCGATCTCCAAACTAGGGCCACTTTTGGTAGCCACCCTAAACTTAGGCTTTTTTGCCACAATCAAGGTTCACAACGCTCAAGGATGGACCAGGGCCAATATCAAGGTATTTCACTAGATAAGGTTAGGCTAATTCGGTATTAAGAAAGAAAAAGATAAATGTAAGGCTCAAACATTTGAAATAAGGAATAAACTCTTTCATTTGGTTAGTGATTCAGGCAAAAGTTGACTAAATCAAAGAACGAGAGCCTAAGATCCTTTCTTAATCCATATAATCTCCAATCTAACTCAAAGTAATAGGGCAAGTTCTGAATCAGTACAATATGCATGAATACGACAAAATTAGCTCACACGTACATGGCATTGCACACATAGCCAACAAAGACTCACAGATCATACTTCAAGCATTAACTTGCCTTCACTTAATTAGAACAAACATTGCCAAACCATTCAAACATGCATGATTTCAACATAACTACTAATCAACAAAATTTTCATGGGAACTAATATTTTCAAAATATTTCTTAAATCATCAAAATAAGATACATGCCAAATATTTAACTACTATATACTACAAATATCATCTATAACTCCTAAACATGCCAATTAAATAGAAAATAAAATATCCATGAGGAAAACGAACACATGCAAGAAAACCTCGGGATAAAAAATTTAGGATAACTATGGACTAAAAGCTAATCAGACTTCACCCTGGTCCATAACTACCCACTCCCTACCAAAAATAATGTATGTTGTCCTTAATGTATAGCACAAAACAAAATAAACATAAGTGGGTTATACCTTGGGTTGCCTCCCAAGCAGTGCCTGATTTATAGTCGCGACATCACGTGGAAGGTTTGCTTCCTTATATCTCTTCAATGTCCCACTCTTCCACTGTATTGATCTCTTCTGTGTCTCCCATGTAAAGTTTGACTCTTTGACCATTGACTTTGGAAGTTTCTCTATCTCATTTTTCCAGCTCAATGGCCCTATGACTGAAGACACGTGCTACTTGGAAGGGCCCCATCCATCTAGATTTAAGCTTTCCAAGGAACAACCTCAATCTGGAATTGTAGAGGAACACCAAGTCCCCTAGTGCGAACTGATAGCTTTCTATATGACGATTGTGTTGAAATTTCATCCTTTATTTGTATAATGCCAATCTCTCATACGCCCTTAGCTGAAATTCAATAAGCTCGTTAAGTTGACCCATCCTTGATTGTGCAACATCATGCTAATCAAAATTCAACCTCTTTAATGCCCACAGTGCCTTATGTTCAAGCTCCACCGACAAATGACATGTCTTCCCAAAGATAAGTTGGTAGGGTAACATGATGATAGGAGTCTTAAATGTAGTTTGATACGCCCATAGTGCATCATCAAGCTTCCTGACCAATTCATCCGCTTTGCATCTATCTTTTTGTATAAGATCTGTTTGATTTCCCTATTAGACACCTCTACTTGCCCACTTATTTCAGGATGATAAGGTGTTGCCACCCTATGTTTCGGTCCATTCTTTTTAAGAAGATCTTTAAAGAGTCTGTTGCAAAAGTGAGAACCTCCATCACTGATTAGTGATGGAGTACTATGTCTAGATAAGATGTTCCGTTTTAGGAACCGCTGTTACACTTTTACCTTTATTGTTAGCTAGAGCCACAACCTCTACCCACTTGCAGACATAATCCACTGCAATCAAGATATACTTGTTCCTATGCGATCTAATAAATGACCTCATCAAATCTATCCCCCATATATCAAACAACTCAATCACCAAAATAGGATTTAGAGGGAATTCATGTTTTTCGTATGACTCCACCTTCTCTTTAGCACCTATCATATGCTTTGGCATAGTCATGAGCGTCTTGGTGGATTTTTGGCCCAGCATACCTACTAGTGATGAGTGACATGCTTCAAGTATACTCATTATTTCCACCTTAGGTACACAACGACGGATAATTCCATCATAACAAACACGGAATAAGCATGGGTCTTCCAAAATGAACTTCCTAACATCATTCGTAAATTTCCATCTTTGATCCGTGTTTAAGTTAAGAGATATGATGTAAGTTACTAGATAATTTTCAGAATCTGCAAACGAAGATATAGGGTCATTTGATGCTGCTAACATTGTTTCATCAAGAAAACTCATTCATCTCAAGATCATCATCAAACTGCATCATCGCCCCATCATCCAATCCATTTAGGTTATTTACAATATGGTTCTCTAACCCTTTTCTGTTAATAACATTAAAGTTGCACTATTGTACAAGAAGTACCCATCTTATCAACCTCGGCTTTGCATCCTTTTTTGCCATTAAATACTTCAGCGCTGAGTGGTTTGTGTGCACTACCACTTTGGCTCCCAATAAATATAAATGAAAATTTTTTATTGCAAATACCAATGCAAGAAACTTGTAATGATGCAAGCCTAGGTCCTAGACACGACACGGTGAATGGGAATCCGAAGGGACTCAAACAAGCCTCTTAGCACATCAATCACACATCCTTGGTTGCGGAAGTAAAGTAAAAAATAGCAAGAGATATAAAAAAAGGGAAGCGGGACTAAGAGAAATCTTTGATAATCATAAAGCATAGAGAGTCAAGCTTGTAATATAAATACAACATAATATTCCAACAGCACCTCTAAAAATAGAATGAAGCGGGGGCCAAGACACTTTCCGAGCTCACCTTCATAATAAAAGGTGTTCAATAAAAGGAGTCTCAATATAGCAAAAGTAGTAAAGATATTGTTCCCGAACTTGAGGACTCAACAAAACTTACTTCAATGGATTGTATTAGCCACGTGGAGGATGATCCAGTGGTATTCCGATTCCTATATGGTAATATCATATAGGCATAGTGTATGCATTAGTACATTTGGATATACTAAGTATGTATGATTTAGGAGAAGTAACCCCCCATACGAGAACCCGTCTCATTTTGCGTTGATTTCATGATAAAATACACTAAATAGATCCAATAGTATTGGAATGGTAAAGCATAATCCTATGTTGGCACATAGTTTGAGGAAAGGAGTCTGCAGCCTTAAACATAGTCCACGCTGACATCCAATCCATCAGTGCTAAGTCTAATCCCACGAAATACTTGAAATAAACATACTCGTATAGCTTGTAAGATACATGGAAACATGGCATGAGTAGCTCTTGAACATACTTGACCTCTGATGGTGAGCCTAACTTGAAATATGAGAGTATATCATAATAATGCATGAAACCTTGTTTTAACATGGATGGTTCACGAGAGGTAAAAATCTTGAAATAGAACTTAACTTGATACTTGTAACATCATAGATACTTTTCACAAATTAAATAAATACTTGAAAGCCATTAATCATCATATAGTCATTTGACATGTAAATCATGAAATAGATCATCAATAACTTGAAAATCTTGACTTGACATTTTATCAAACACTTGGTGGGTTCATAATACTAGTGAAAAATCATGTAATTCAAGAGTAAAATCATGTGAGAAGACTTACTGAAAATCAAACCACCAACATATTGTAAAGCCTCATGTAGTTTATCTTTAAATCCATCATCAAATCTCATAATAGAATACAATTTCATAGCTCAAAACATACATATTCTCAATAGATATAATAAAATCATAGTATAAGATGGAAATAGATAGTCATGTATAACTAATCAATATTCCATAAGACCCCAGAATAATTTATTCTCATAATCCATAATAAGAGTTACCTATAAATAATACAACTTCAAAACATGCAATTTTCATAAATAGGAAGATTGCACTCCATCGGCGAAAGAACCCAATGGATGAAACCTACATTCCTCAAACTTAGATTTTCTTGAGATGAGCTTAAAGAGAACTTGGGGCTTGAAGAGAATAGTTGAGTTCCAAAGTTAGTCTTGAAATCCTTATAATTTGTGTGAGATATTGAGTTAAACCTTCCAGAGATTTTTGGGAGGGTCGTGAGTGATATAGAGTTGAAAATGGCTAAGTATAGGTATTTTCACACATAAGTGGGCATGGGGCTATGAACCCAATGCCCTTGGGATGAAATACAAAACAAAGTAAAAAGTTAAATTGGTCAGCATCTAGTCCGCGACGCGGACCCTATGCGAAGGGAAAGTTTGTATTACTCCACGCTCAGTCTGTGACGCAGCCTGATCGCGAAAGTACATTGGATAAGGAAAATTACCAAAAATTACTTTTCTCTATATGTGCTCTAAAATCTTAGTTATACCCATTTCCCACTCAACTTTGCCCCTTGATCAAGAATATGAAGTTGGATTTTCAATATCACACATAGATTTTGAGATATATAAAAATTATGATTATAGGCATTTTCAAAGCACATTTTTTCCGGCGTTTCAATATCTCCCCCTTGGGAATATTCATTCCCGAATGTCAAAGTAACATGCATAAGAGAAATAATCATGAAGATCTTAGCCTAACATGAATGCAACAAATACATTTAAATATCATTTTCAAAAGTTCTCAACATGAAAGTCAAACATTGTTATAAACTTGTCAACATAAATATAAATGGATGCAAAATGACATGAGGACTGAAACTTAAGACTTGAAATCATATAGGGGACTTAAATTATGTCGCGCCTCAAAGTCCCGTAGGGTGGACTGGCACCCGTTACCGATAAGGCCCGGGAGAACCAACCTGTAACTATGTGCTTACTATACGTATTATGAGGGGTTTGTACCTTTAAACTGCTTTAAAGTAGATAAACAGTGATAATAAGCCAAAAGGAAATGCATATGACTTGGTCGTTAGGGCCACGGTATCTACAGTACGAGACATGACTTCACTTTTACTTTACATAGTCTACAAAGCCTCTAAATAAAGAAAAACATCTGAAAAGGGTC